>PVIH01026429.1:0-19508 GCA_004025045.1 Sigmodon hispidus | reverse complement strand
CTCTTGTTCTATCTTGTTCCCTTTGCCTGGTTATCGTTGTTTGTCCGGTATTAGCTGACTGAGGCAGGAAAAGCAGGGAGAGTGACACAGGGCACAGAGAAGCTTCTGCCTGAAGCCTCGGCCAGAAAACAGCAAGGAGGCACATTGGTGTTCCCACATCAGGCCGGTGGTGAGAGGTCAGAGCAGCCATGTGCAGGCAGAAAGTTGCCCAGGTTAGGAAGAGTGGAGCTGACTCAGTCCTGGAAGTAGGACCCAGAGGACAGGGGTCCTAGGGGTTCAGAGCACTCCAGAGGCAGAGTTCAAGGTCAAACAGAGCCAGGCAGAGAAGGCACCCACCTTTAATGCTAGCACTAGGAGAGTGGAATAAGGAAGTGAGATAGCAGGACTGAGAAAGAGGAGAGAGGTCAAGACAGTCCACCCTCTGCCCGGGACTGCCTTCCCTTCGCCTGAGGACAGAGAGGCATGGAGTCTGAGGATCCTTGAAGTGGCTAGGTGAGAAGTGTCTGTGGCTTGTTTCTCTGTCTCTCTGATCTTTCAGCTTTTCCTCAATATCTGACTCTAGCATTTTATTATAATATCAAATAGAACTTGTGCAATATCCAGCACCATCATGTGCAGGTGGCCCATCCCTAACTTCCAGATGTGAAGAGAGAGAGAAACAGGAAGACAAGTAATTCAAGGTCATCCTTGGCTACATAGTGAGTTCAAGGTCAGCCTGGCTTGCAGGACAGGGTTGGAAGAAGAGAAAAGGGAGGAGGGGAGGAGGTGTGTATGTATTTGATAATGCATACTGGGATTGCATTATGACTTAAACATTCAAAAACTATTTGAGATATTCCCTTGGTCTCCTTCTTGTTTTTGGGATATTCTACTGTATTGGTTAATTTTTCTCTTCTCTCTCCAAAAAGGAGGAAAGGTGGAGATAGTTAAATAAAAGAGAGCAGATACATTCACGGGTGGATGAAAATGAGGTTCCCAGGGCACCCCCATCCATACTCCATATTAACAACCTCAGTGTTGTTTTCTTGCAAAATAATTCTTCCTAGTTGTTTAGATTCTATGCAAGGGAGAAATACTTCATGGAAACGATAAATCTTCGCAGAGACTTTAGGCTGCCTTTAAAGATTTGTACAACCTTGTTCATGGCCCTTGAGCATCCCTTTCCCTGCAGGGACAGTGCACTGCAGTAGGTGCTCCCCATGGCTTCCCACACACAGGGAAAGCCAAGCCTGAGCTTGAGGGATGAGGTGCTAAGAACAGCCATATCCTCTGGCCAAGAGTGTGGAGAAACTCTTGGCTAAGTCACTTTGAAACTTCACAAAAAAAGGACGTGATTGATTCTTCTGGCGGAGCACAGGAGGACATGGCAAAGTATGAGAGGAGGGAACACCCAGATCCCCCCCTGACCCCACCTCAGCTCTCCACTATGATGTTTCCTTTTATTTTCCTCCAGGGGCTTCCTTCAGGCACTGACTCCTGGCTCCTCCCCCTACTGACTCCAGGTTCCTCCCTTCACTGACTCCAGGCTCCTCCCCCACTGACTCCTGGCTCCTCCCTTCACTGACCCTTGGCTCCTCCCCCACTGACTCCTGGCTCCTCCCTTCACTGACTCTTGGCTCCTCCCCCACTGACTCCAGGTTCCTCCCTTCACTGACTCCAGGCTCCTTCCCCAACTGTTTTCTGGCTCTGGTTTCTATTTCCTCTCTGAATCTGACCCTGTGCAGAGATCTGTCAGCAGGTGAGGAAAAGCGTGCTGCCTTCCTGAGACAGAAGAAATGGCCTTGTTTCACACCCAAACTCCTTATAAGAACCCGGTGAGTTGTGGGGTACAGTTGAGGGTAGATTAAGGAAAAGCTAAGTACCAGAATCAGAGGAAGTTGCTCTGGGTCTCTGAGGAAACTATTGTGTGGCCAGGGGATTGGTGGTGTGTCCTAGCAAACAAGACATGAAAGGCCGACAAGCTAGGCAGGGTGGTCATGATGCAGCTCTTGTTCTGGGTTAACCTCACTGTGCCTCTGGGGATCCAAGGGTTCAACTCACCAACATCCATGTATCCACTACTAGGAAGGCTTGTACATGCTGCCTGGTAGCATATGAAGAGAAGATAGTTCATACAGAAATGTAGATGGGCTTCTACATGTGGGTACCAGCCAGCCACATGACCCTTAAGGTACTTGCTTTAGAGAGAACCTCCATTCTGTCATTTACACATGAGGAGACTTCACACATGGTACTTGCTCCTCTCTGGGTTTCAGTTACCACATCTGTATAATGAGAATAATACTTGAGTCTGTCCCCTGAGGTTGGGGTAAAGAGAAATCAGATAGTGCATGTGGGTGTTTAAACAGTACATGGAACATGGTAGCTGTTTTAGGAGTTGTCTGGGGGCATCTGGGAGTTACTCCAAAGAGGAATCTGTCCTTCAAAGGAACATGTAAGAATTTACCCAAGAAAACCTGCAGAATGTGAGGTTCAAAGGGCCATCTTGTGATCTCTTTTTTTTTTTTTTAATGTAGGTAGTCTTGTTTTCACACTATAGAGTTCAGTATCCCTACTTTGTGTGGAGTAACTGGGGCTTTGATAGTATGAGGTCCTCCTTACTGTCCTTAAATTTCATTCACTGATCATAAATAGTGAAAGTGTATGAAAGTGCTTTGATTTATTCATAGGAGACAAGATTTCATAGGGAAATGGGGGAGGAAACAGAACTGTTCCCAGGGCCTGCTGCAGCGTGCCCACTGTGTGCTTGAGGGAGACAGGGGCTTCTGTGGGTGAGCTGGCTGCCAGGGCCTGGCATCAACCTTACTCTATCATCTGCTCTCACTATTCCTGGTGCCCCTGGAAGTTGCCAATGTCCCAGGACACACTGCTGAGACTTCTGACTCAGCCTCTGCATGGAAGGTGGGTGGGAAAAGCTGGAAGGGGCTGTCCAGGCCTCTGTGAGGATTCAAGAGCAGACAACACAGAGAGAGCATGATATTCCACTCTGGTTTCCCATCAGAGGAACATTTTCACACCAGGCAGCTGTGATTTATGTGGTTTAGGAGGCAAAGTTTTCAACACTTGGAAGGCTGGATAAGAGGGTCTCCAGCATTTTAGGCCTGTCTGCCTGAATTACATAGGAGTTTAAGGTTAGCCTGGGCTACATGATGAAACTTTATCTTTAAAACAATCAAATGGAGAAGATGAAGGGGGAAACAATGTTCTCAAATATGGAGGGAAATCCTCCCACAGAGATGGAAGAGGTGAAGCCAGTCCAGATGCAGATATGGAGGGCATGTGCAGTCCCCTGTCCATAGCTCTGAGATCACACTTCCTTCCACCTGGTTCTCAGTCACTCTGACCCACTGACATCTCCACCTGGGCCACCTGTGGTCTTCTGAAATGCTGATGAGGTGTGAAAGCCATGTGACTCATGTCCTGTTGAGAAACATCACTGACATGGCCTGAGAACCAGGATTGTTTGCCTATTCCCATGTCTAATGAGACTCCTCAAGGTGGCCCCTTTGAATGACCTTGGTGAGCCAGGAGCCAAGGACATTTATATGTCTCTTTCCTTGAGAAGCCTATGTCACCTCAGGCTGAGGACATAAGTAGTGTACCAGTTCCAGGCTTGTTAACCATCTGTGTAGCTTTGGACAAGTTCCTGAAGTTTCTACATTTCTGATTCCTCATTCTCAGAAACACTAAAGCCAAGGCTATTGGGATGCCCAGGGTAGTGACACTGGCCATTTAACAAGGCCACTGGTTTAGCGTTTGAACTTCTGAAACAGCTGGGCCTTTTATCTGAGAGCACAGCAGACTGGTGTCCCCACTGCTGGTTCCTGGATTGTGTCAGGATCCACTGACAGGCCACTGAGCTGTCCACCTCTGGCAGTGATCTCTGCCTTCTGCTCATCCCAACAGGAAACTGAGGCAAAAGACACTAACAGAAGACAGTCTGCTCGGGGATGCTGGTACATTCTTCTTACAATAAATTTTAATAGACTGGGCCCCTCTGGACCAGCATATCCCATCAGCATCCTGTCTCATCTTCTGAGGAGAACCTAAGGTTCTCTCTGTCACTAATCCAAAAGTGATTAGAGTAACACAGACAAGTGACCTGCCCAGGGACAGAACGAGCACAGGATGATGGGAGCCAAGGGCTATAGGAACATAAATCGCAAGAATAAAGGTGGCAACCCTGACGATTCCTTACCACTCTCCCAGCAGCAGCAGGAATCAAATGCCTGTGCCATGATTTCTTGTAAAGACCCTCAGGAACTCACTGAAATTCTGACCTCCTCAGAAACCTGGGTCCCCAGATCTCATTCAACTCCTGTCCTTTACTGTTCAGGGAGTAGAGAAGTCTGCAAACCAAAAGTTTAGTTTCTGGAGCTGTGATTTAGTGTCGCCTGCTTATTGTGTGTAAGGCCCTTGGTTTAATGCCCAGCAACAAACGTTACCCCTCCCACACCACACACACCCCAGCAGCAGCTCACAGGTCTTTAAAAAACATTATTCATTAGTTTGTTTATTTGTGTGTATGAGACAGAGGTGAGAACAACCTTGGGGAGTCGCTCTTTTCATCCAGCATAAGGGTCCTGAGGGCCTAACGTGAGTCATCACCTTGGTAGCGAGTGTCTTCACCCTCTGATCCATCTCACCAGATCAGCTCCTTCTTTGTTAGGTCTACTGCAGAGCCTGACCCCCTGACCTTTCTCCTTTAGGACACTGGTCACTGTGTAAGGCCTGCCTGGGTAATTCAGCCATCTCCTTGTGGTGGGAGACTTCAGTACATCCACAGAGTCCTTTGACACATAAATCAACATTGGGCCATTTCTGAGGATGAGGGTGAATGAGGTCAGCCACTGGACCTTCCCTGATGCCTTCCTTGCCCTTGGAATCTTGGAGAATTTTCTCTAGAGAGTTTATCTACAAATTAGTAACTGAGTGCAGATAGCTGCCCCTCCCACTTTCTATACAAATGACCTCATTCTGGCCCAGTGGGTCAGGCTCTTGGTCCCTGGAACCCACAAGGTGAAGGAGAGAACTCAGCCCTGCAGATCTGACCCCCCCCCAACCACACAAATGGATAAATAAATGCAGATGTTGTTGCTCCATGTCCTGCTCAGAGTCCACACCTTCCTCCTGTCTACACTGAGGGCATCATATGCAAACAGCATCATGTATTTGATTTTTCCTTTGAATGGACTTTTAGTTTGTTTTCAGTCTTTTGCAAGCTGTTCTGAGGTATGAACAGCCTTGAGTATAAGATCCACTTATGTTAAAATATTGTTTCAGAACTTGGCGACACCATTTAACATACTAATCTAAGCTGATGATGGTGGCCAACACCAGCTGTCCCAACACATTAAGAAGTTTAGGCAGGAGACTCACGGTCATTCTCAGCTACGATTGATTTGCCTGGGCGACATAACATTGTCTCAGAGGGAACTGATACTTCACAGAGCAGCTGCCTGCTCCCAGCCCCTACACTGTGTCCTTTCTTCCTCTGCCCCTGTCTCTCTGTGCACACATGACCCACACTCATTTCACCTGATTTCTCATCTCCACCTCTTCTGACTTCCTTGGAGGGCTTGCATGCTAAGTATAAACTCTCTCTGTCTCTGTCTCTTTCTCTCTTTAGGTGTGTGTGAATGTATGCCACCTTTGTTAGGTACCCTAGAGGCCAGGGGAGGGCGTCAGATCCTCTGGGGCTGAAGTTACAGGTCCTTGTGAGTTTACTGATGTGGATTCTTGGATCTGCACCTGGGTCCTCTGGAAGAGCAGGCTGTGTTTTTACTCCCAGCCTCCAATAGGAGATATGCTCTTATGATCATCTCAGCCTGCTGTACAAAGAAGTGTGCTTGTCTAGCAAATTTGAGACTTTCCCGTTTATCCCTAGCATCCTAGAAATGGAAAAAAATTTTCTCTGTTAAGACACAATTTCCTCTCGATGACTGTTCTCCCACTTACCACAGGTGGGGATGAGGGTGTGAACAATGGAGCTCAGATGTGGGCCAGCTGTGGTTTGTTTCAGGTGCTGAAACACTCAGTAACAGAGCAAACATGAGATGTGAGGAGCTATCTCCCCAAATGATGGCAGTGGGGTTGGTCTGAAAGAGACTCCACATTTCGAGGACCATCACAGGCTTCCATAGGTTCTGGGTGGACAGACAATATAAGGATGGAGGAGGCCAGAAGGCAGCGTCAGTTAGGTGAGGAAGAAGAGCCTGGCTGAGGTGTAGGTTAGCTATAGACAGAGCTGACACACATTTCTGACACCAAATTCCTGAGAAAGGCCAGCCATTCGTAGCAGGAGAAGGTGGACCATGGTGGAGATCCAACAGCAACAGAGAACAAAGTACAGCAAGGCACAGGACAAGGACGTTCCTCACTTCTACAGTCTTTAGGGAGGAAAGGATGCTGATCTTAGACAGGAGGACCAGCTTACTGGGGAGTCCTTGGGGTTGGAGGGAGGGGTCAAAGTTTAGAGCTAAGAGGTCTCTGAGATTATTACTGAGGGGGTCTTTTGCTTAGAAGAAAGGAGTCACTGAGTTTAGCAGTTTATTGTAGGTGCTCAAAAGACCCTGAAGCCGTCTGTGGTCCCATCCATCTGCCTTGAGAACTGACACATGTTAAATGCTTAGCTTACGAGGAAAGGTCAGAGACAGGATGTAAGTCATGGTGGATCCCACTATTGGTCAGTATTTGTGATCTAACAGCCAGTGGGTTGAATTAGGTTGGCGGGTGTTTTCTGTTGGGCTGTCAGGCAATAACTTTATTGTGTCCACAGAGAAGTGTCACCATGCCTGGGATCTCAGGACATATCTTGCTTGTTCTCTTATACCTTCACTTTCTGTCCCTTCCAGTCTCTCTTTATTTGAAAACAACGCCAGTCATATGTCACTGAAAGTATTCTCTCACGCATCTACAACACAGGATGTATCTTTAACTAATTAACTAGTTTTGAACTCAGATCCCCTGCATCCATTTTCCAAGTGCTGAGACTATAGGTGTGTGGAACCTTTGTGAAGAGTCTCTAGCACCCCAGAATTAGAACATAAAATCATCCTCATGGCCATGATTTCTGTGTTGTTGTAAAAGTTGGGCTTCTCAGCTCCCTGTGGTTTGTGTTTCTGGGTTTTAGGCACCTTATCCAGAGAATTCAAAACAAGGGACTCAGGGGGATTAGCAAAGGAAGCCACATAGCTTTGTCTGAAGCAATTTGATGGCCATGCCCCCATCACCTAACAGTTCCCAGTATCTAACTGGCCACTGCTGCACCAGGCAAGTGCCAACTGATATCTCTCCATTTCCCCTTGGTAGGTCATCCCCTTTTCTGGAACAATCCAAGGAGGGCTGCAGAAAGGACTTCAGATCACCCTCCAGGGGACCATCCACTCTTCAGCAAGTAGGTATGTAGATGACCCTTGCCTTAGTTAGGGTTTTATTGCTGTGAAGAGATACCATGACCACAGCAACACTCATAAAAGAAAACATTCATTTGGGACTAGCTCACAGTTCCAGAGAGTCAATGCATTGTCATCACGGGAAGTATAGCAGTACTCAGGTAGATATTGTGCTATAGATCAAGAGTTCTACATCTTATTCCACAGGCATCAGGAAGTGACTGTGTGCCACACTGAGTATATCTTGAACATATGAGACCCCAAAACCCACCCCACAGTGACACACTTCCTCCAATATTTCCACACCTAACAGTATCATTCCCTATGTACCAACCATTAACAGACACAAGTCTGTGGGGGCCAAACCATCACAATATTGATAGTGACCTCTGTCTCAGCAACCATGGGCCTTCAGGCTGCAGAGAGCTGGACTTCCCATGCCTCCTGCCATCCTGGCATCTTGACAGACTCCACAGACTCCTGTCTCCTGAGCCCTCTGCTCCCAGGGAGCTTGCAGTCTGAGGAGGGAAGTGACATCATGGCCAGAGCAGCAGGTCACAGGATGCCCTCTTGACACTGTGACATGGTGCTGAAAAAAGAGAAGTTCCATTACTTCTCATAGTGCCTTTATGTAATTTCCTTTATGTTTTTAAGGTGTGTGTGTGTGTGTGTGTGTGTGTGTGTGTGTACTCACGTGTGTGTGCAGGTGACAGTGAAAGCCAGAAGACAGTACCAGAACCCCCGGAGCTGGAGTTACAGGCAGTTCTGAGCTGCCTGATGAGGATGCAGAGAACGGAGATAGTGTCCTCTGGAAGAGCAGGAAGTGTGCTTCCCCTGAGCTGTCTCTCCAGTTCCAGACTTGCCAATGATTGAGTCCTAGGAAATATTTTAAAGTTCCTTTCATGATTGATCCCAGGGCTGTAGATGTAGCTCAGTTAGTGAGGTGCTAGCCTGGTACACACAGATCCCTCGGGTAGATCCCCAGAACAACGTAAACTGGGTATGGTGGTGTATACCTGTAATGCTAGCATGGGTGAGGTTGATGCAGGAAGATCACAGGTCCAAAGTCACAGAGGCAGGCGAATCTCTGAGTTTGAGACCAGCCTGATCTATATAGTAAGTTCCAGGATAGCCAGAGCTACATAGTGAGACCCTTTCTTAAAAACAAAACATAAAAGTTCAAAGTCAACCTCAATTACATAAGGCTAGCCTGAGAAATACACTATCTCAGCTTCAAAAAAGCAAGTCTCTGATGGGTCTGTAAACTCCACTCCTGGGAGGGCTGAGACAGGAGGGATCTCAAATTCAAGGCCTTTCTGTGTCAGTGAGTTCAAGGACAACCTAGGCAATTTACCAAGACTCTGGCTCATACAAACAAAACCAAAAAAACAAAAGCAAACAAACAACATAAAATCCCCCAGGATTGGTGGCACATGATCATAATATCAGATCCAGGACACAGGAGCAGGAGGATTAGGAACTAAAGTCCATCCTCAGCTACACAGCAAGATTGAGACCAGGCTGGGCTGTGTGAGGCCCGTCTCTAAGAAGGAGCAAGTCTTCCATCCTGGTCTGCTCAAGCTTCCCACACATAGCCCAGCTGGGATGGTCCCCGACTAAGGCCACAGAAGCTTCTTGTAGGTCCTGATGTCTTCAGCCATTGAGGGCTTTATCAGCATCTGCTGCCTAATATGTTCCAGAACACATTTCCAACAACACTCAAGGTGCTCTCCATTTCAGAGGATCTTGATGGAATGTCTGTCAGGAGCTGCCAGAGAGTGTAACATACTGTGTGGGCTTCAGGTAACAGACCACTGTGTGAGAGCTATGGAGACCAGAGAGAAGCTAACAGGCACCAGTTACTTCAGGAGTTCAGGGAAGGCTGGATTGATTGTGTGTCACCTGGGAGGAGTTGACTTGAACTTGGATCTTGAATCCATGCTGGCTGTGACACCCAGAGGCAAGGCAAACACTGATGGAGCTCCTTTTGTGAGCCTGCCTTTCTGGAAGGTTCTGTGATTTTAATGGCTTCTCTTGGAGCCCCAGGTATATACCAAAATTGGCTATGGGAGAGGCTTCCACCCTGGAGTGAGCCAAAATGGAGTTTTCTACTATTGTTAAAAAAGGGAACTTACCAAGTTAGTGTGGGTCAAGGGTCATATCAAGTGATGCTGTGCAGCTGGAATCAAAGTCTACCCTGGCCTTACATGCCTCCTACCATACATACTACCCTTGTGTCCCAAACACACCAGCATTCCATGAAGACAAGATGCAGGAGGGAAGGCTATTTATGCCTGGAGAACAATGTCACTTGTTTTTGAAATTTTCTTTAAAATTAGAACTTTTGTGTGTTTGTGTGCATGCCTGCATGCATGCATGTGTGTGTGTTTGTATGCGTGCCTGCATGTGTGCGTGTGTGTGCGTGGAACTAGAGTTACAGATGGTTATGAGTCACCATGTGGTTGCTGGAAACAAATTCAAGTGTTGTAACAACTGTTCTTAACCTGGGAACAATCTCTTCAGCCCACAGTGGCTAAAATTGTTAATGTACATCTTTGTTATCAATTGTATTAATTTCTAAGGCATTATTCTTTTTTCTCTGGCTTCTAATTTTTAAACATTTTTTTATCTTGTTACTTGTGACATTGTCATGAATGTGCATAATGTATTTTGATAATAAGCACCCCAGTACCCTCTGTCTTCTCCCACTCCTCTCAACCCTTACATTCCTCAACTATCCCCTTTCCCACTCCATGCATGTGTGTGTGACCCAGTGGGCTTCATAAAGGTTGCTTCCATGAGCATGCACTAAAGTGTGTTTACAGGAACACGGGTACTTGACTAATGTGGCTGCACTGTGGAGGAAAAATACTTACTGCCTCCCCCACCTATTATTACCTGCCTGAAAATACCCAGGGAAGGGTGAGGTGTCAGGGGCCCTTCTCCCTCCACACACAGTGCTGATGCAGTCCTGAGTGGGTCTCATCTTATGCAGGTAACCATATGTGCTCTGAGTTCAGAAGTGAAATATTCATGTTCACCGGGAAGAGACTGTTCCACAGCATCCCATCCCTTCCCCAGATGTTCATTCCTTCCGTCTCTCTGCATTTTCTTCCACAAAATTTTGTGAAGCTCGCAGGGGGTGATACAGATGGCCCATTTGTGTTTTTTTTTTAACCATTGATGGCCATTTTTAAGTAGTTAATTTTGCTGCAGGTACCACCACCCATAGAAAAGAGGTTTTTCTGTCTGAAGCAGACAGCAGTATTGATCAATAGACACAAAGATGATTCTGTAAAGATGTATTTATGTATACATATTGTGTCCATTTACCAAAATAATGGTATTAGCTTCTGCACCATGGACTGAGACCTTCTAGTACAGGCTTTTCTCTAGGTCTACAGCAGCAGATGTGAATTCCCACCTCAAATCCAATCAGAAACTAATTGTTACTACCATAGCAGGCTTGCTGCAATTGTCTAGTGGGTTCATTGTCTCAATTAGGGTTTCTTTTGTGGTGAAGAGACACTATGGCCCCCTCAACTCTTTGTTTTTGAGATAGGGTTTCTCTATGTAACAGTCCCTGCAACTCTTATAAAGGAAAACATTTAATGGAGGCTGGCTTAGAGTTTCAGAGGTTTAGTTCATTATCATCAGGGCTTCATGCATAGTGTTGAACAGGCAGATGTGGTGCTGGAGAAGGAGCTGAGAGTTTTGACTTGATCCACAGGAAGCAGGAGACCGTATGCCACACTGGGCATAGTGTGAGCATATGAGACCTCAAAGCCAGGCCCACAATGTCGAGCGCAACATCACCAGCAAGGAAGATGCAACACCGGATCCTTCTCTCTGCAGCTTTATTTGGGCCTTTTGGAAATCTTCTTATCTTTCACTCACTCACTCTCACTCTTAGACGGGCCTCCAATCCTGGTAAGCCACGTGGACATCGCCCATAGGTCCTAGGACAAGGAAGCAAGCCACCATCCTCGCCTACAGCCAGTAAGGAGTTATTTACTCCTGAGAGCACTCACCATCAGGAAAGTGGAAGGCGGAAACCAGCGCCACCTTTAGGGCACGGTACAATGCAGCTCTCTACAGCACAGTGACACACTTCATTTATCATTTTTTACACTTACTCCAGCGAGGCTACACATTCTGATAGTGCTGCTCCCTGTGGGCAAGCATGCAAAGATATGAGTCCATGGAGGTCATTCCTTCTGCCATATCCATCTTGTCTTGACAGACGGAAGTTGTATAGTTTGCTTCTCTGATGCTGTCATAGGTATTCTGAGCAAAGCAACTTGAGAAGAAAAGCATTGACTTGACACATAGGTTACAATCCATCATTGAGGGAAGCCAAGAAAGGATCTGAAGGAGAGACCAGAGGGAAGCAGCTTACTGGCTGCTACCCCTACTTTGTTCAGCTAACTTTCTTTTTAATGCAGCCCCAGGCTACCTGCCCAGATATGAGCTACCCACAGTAGGCATTGCCTCCTACATCAGACATCACCAGTGAAAATGCCCCATAGACAGGCCCATAGGTCACCCCTTGGAGACTCTTCCCTGGGCAATGTTCCTTGTTCCCAAACCTGTCAACAACTAAACCAACTGTGATAATGCTGGTCACACAGCATCACAGCCCAGTAAGATGGTTGAAGACAATCCTCCTCCAAGGCCTGTGTAGCACCTTCCTGGCACTGAGCACAGTCTTCGAAGGTCCAGTGTGCTTTTTGTGTGTCCTGTGTCCAAAGCCTGTGGCATAGATGGGTGTTCTTTCTGATGATGATGATGATGTCATTTTTCCTTACTAATTGTCCACCTAACTTTTTAAGAAAAGAACACAGTAAGTCAAAATGTGGTAACTACAGCAAATACATTTTGTGTAATTAGATGAATCCAATCATGTTAACTGACAATGCAGTCAGAAGCTGTTTAGTCCTGCCCTGGTGGTAAGCTATGCTCCAGGAGGTTCTTTTTCTGCCTTAGGATTATGGTGAACTTCCAGACCGGCCAGGATGAACATGACATTGCCTTCCACTTCAGTCCCCGGTTTGAGGATGGAGGGTATGTGGTCTGTAACACGATGGAGAAAGGAAAATGGGGACCTGAGGAGAAGATGATGCAGATGCCCTTCCAGAAGGAGAAGCCTTTTGAGCTTTGCTTCCTGGTGCACAACTTGGACTTTAAGGTGAGTGGGCAATCCCCCCTCAAAAAACGCTGCCCCCTGGATGGGCAGCATTTTTTTAACAACCACATTCATTGATATCAGACCCCAGTCTAGTCACTACACAGATGTGATCTTTGGCCTTCACACTCCAGCCTGTATCTACATATGCACCTATTACCTTTTTTCAGAAAATATCTCAATCTGTCACCATGTTGCTTTTAGACCCCATATGTTTAAACAAGCATGAATACACCTCAAATCTCTGCATTTATTCTTTGATAATTTCATAGACCAATGGAGTGTGTTTTGAGCACACACTCCCCCTCCCACTCCAGCCCTGTCCACGCCCTCTGGAACCTTTGTATCTACCACAGCTTCTCCTGCTTTTATGTCTTTGTTCCCCTCTATAACCACTGGGTTGTTACAGTTGCCTTGCATGCATGGGTGTGGGGTTGTTTGCTAGATTATGGGCCGCTCTGCAGTGGCTACAGCACTGGGAAGCTATGATTGCCCTCCCTCACCTCTATCAATCAACTGTCAGTCAAAGCCTCCTGTGCAGATAGCCCCACTTGTCTCAAACTCCAGGTCAATTGCATGTCTCCACTGCAGGTCCCTGGGAGCATCTACTTTTTGTGGTGTTGGGATCAAACCTAGCCTTCTGCATGCCAGGCAGGTGCTCTGCTGCTGAGCTACATCCCCACCCTCAACATTGTTCTCTCCTTTCTTCATGCTAAAAGGCAGTGTCATTACAGGGGAACTGTGGGTACTGTCTCAGCGCTGGGTAGAGGGAGTGTGTCCACACTTGTCTGTGTGACAGTGAGGTTGCCTTTTCTGTGCTGCTAGACATACTATGCACACCTAGATATTATCCCAGGTGAGGGCAGTGATAGAGTTCCCTGGGTTGGGTGCTTGTCTAACATACGCAAATCTCTGGATACACTGGGCATGGTGGTGCCTGTAACCTTGGGGTTTGGATGATGAAAGCAGGAATATCAGGGGTTCAAGATCATTCTTAGCTGCATAACAAGTTTGAAACTAGCCTCAGCTACATGAAAACGTGTTTTCAACAACATCAACAAAAAAAATTGACTGCCACGAGCAGAGTTTGTAAAGATAAATCTGGGACAGGAGAGACCGCTCAGCATTAACAGTACTTGTTGCTCTCACAGAGATCTGGTGCTCCCTACACTCACATCGCAGCTCACAATCACGTATAACCAGTTCTAGGGGATTCAACATCCTCTTCTGGCATCACAGGCACACATGTGCTGTACATACATACACGCCTGCAAAACATAAATACACATAAAATAAATAGCTCTAAAACGATTATAAAAAGACACGATAAGGCTGAAATAGGAGGGTATCGTAGTCAGAACTGAAGTCCAGCCAGAAACGGGATGCAGTGACTCATACATTCTGTCCTTGGCACTCCACTGAAGATGATGCCCCTGCCTCAATCGGCTGGACATGAGAAGTGGATTCTGATCTTTATTTCTGTGTGTATAGTGCAGGTATGGCCTGGGCAGACACTTCTCCACAACAACTTTCTTCTGGCAGGTGATGGTGAACAAGAAATTATTCACGCAGTACCTACACCGTGTTCCCTACCACCTCGTGGACACCATTGTTGTCAACGGCTCCCTGCAGCTGTCCTTGATCACCTTCCAGGTCAGGAGAGGCTGGCACCTGTCCAGGGTTGAAGGACAGAGACCAGCTGGGCTTGTGTCCACCCAACAGTGTCCAGCAAGTTTCTTCTCTGGGTAGCTTTGGGGCTGCACCATTTCCTGGTTTGGTGTCTGTCTGTCTGTTCTCTGTCCCTCTTGGTGATGCTTTTTCTATAATGAACAATCTGTCTTGGTTTCTAAGATGCCAAAGCTGCTCCTTCTCTGCAACTGTCTATTGCTAGACGACCAGGGAGCTCTAGAAAGACTTGTGCTTGGAGAACCAAATGGGATCCAAATAGAGGACACAGCAGAGGATGGAAGCCCAGCCTGCGTCTGTTCTACCTCTGTAGTAAAAACTAACAGAGCTGGGCAGTGCTGGCACAAGCCTGTAGTCCCAGGACTTAGGGGGCAGAGGCAGGCGGATCTCTGTGAGTTTGAGGCCAGCCTGCTCTACAGAGTGAATTCCAGGACAGCCAAGGCTACACAGAGAAACCCTGCCTCAAAAAACTAAAATAAGATAAAATAAAAACAAAGAAAGTGAGAAAAGAAAAAGCTGAAAGAAAAAACCAAAACAAAGGAACGTGTAAACAACATTTTTAAATATGAGGATTTTGTTGCTGTATTTTTTTGTCAGAATCTCTCTCTGTAGCCCAGGATAACCTCTAATTTGTGACCCTTCTGTTTCTCTTGAATATTGGAGTTACAGGTATATGTTACCTGGCTGGGCTCTGGAAACCAACTATTTTATTTATTTATTTGAAGACAATGTCTCACTATATAACCATGGCTCCCATGGAGCTGCTATTTATCCTTCTTCCTCAAACACTGCAGTGCTGTGTGGAGCATCTGGCCAGTTCTGAAAATCCATGTTTCTGAAAGACATATTGCTACTGTACAACTTGGGCTGGCATTGAATTCTGCATAACTAAGATTGGGTCTACCTTATGAGTTCCCTGCGTCATTTCTTTTGTGCTGTCAATTACATGCACGCCGGACCACACTCAGCTGTGTTATTAAAAAAAAAAAAAACAGAAAGAAACAAAAAAACCACCAAGGTCTCTTTGTGTAATCTGTGTGTTCTGGAGCTTGCTACTATGTAGACCAGGTTGGCCTCAAAGTCACAGAGATCCATCAGCATCTGCCTTCTAAGTGCTGGGACTAAAGACCTAGGCCACTCCCACCACCCAGCATTACCACCTGACTTATTTTAAAATTTTAATGTTTTGCCAAGTTTTTAAAGTCTAGTTGGATGTAGTCCTATAATTCCAACAGCAGAAATGTTAAGAGTTCAAGATCATTCTCATCATCTCTTACATTATGAGTTTAGGGCTAGCCTGAGTTACATGAGGCCCTGTCTTAAAAATTCCATACACAGTCAATCAATCTGCAGAGATACTCTGTGAAACACTGGAAAGCCTGGGGATGCTGGGCCCCTTTCCCTCAGGCTTTATGCTCACACCCCCTTTACTGACCCGATTCCTGCAGGAGCGAGAGGGAGGGAGAAAAGGCAACCTGACCTTGGGCATGCCAACCTAGCCCTCTGCTTGGCCTCGTTCCTCGCTCTCACTGTTTCCCTGCCCTTGCTCTGGTCCTGGCTCCTGCTTCTGTCACCCACACTTGCTTCTAGTATAACAGTACTCCTTTGCAGCCCCTGTCCAGCCTGTGTTCTCCACAAAGCAATTCTCTCAGCCCCTCCAGGTCCCATGGAACCCCAGGGGGTGCAAACCTAAAGTGAGTTAAGTATGAGGCCCCGGGGTCCATCAGAAGCTAAAGATAGACCTTAGAGACAGGTCCAACCATCAAGCTCTCCAGGGCCTTCAGACCCCATCACATCAACACAGGGTCATCAGCATTCACCAGCTGGCCCGAATTGTGTCATCACCCCCTTGATCCTTAGATGACCATCCCCTCACCAAAGACACTTCTTGGGTCCAACCTGTGCTAATGTCTCACTCACTTCACCTGGGGCTTGGTTCCCTTCACCCACTCCCACCCACCACTGCACAGTGACCTCACGCAGAACATTGCACCTCAACCTCTCCCACTGTATAAATCTTTAGGACTGGGTGCCAAAGTGTTTCTAAACAGAGCCCAAAGCCTGGTGGATTATATAATCCTAATACTTTGAGGGAAGTGTCTGGAAAAATAAGAAATTCATGATTACCCTCTGCCTGGACTCCATGAGACCCTGTCTCACACAAAACAGCAGCAAAACATTAAATAATAAATAAATACAAGTACAGATTCCCTCACAAGACATAACAGAACAATCCCTAGTCTGGCTCATGCTCTCTAACCACTCAGGCACACCGCCACTGCTCGCCTTGGCCAGGCTGCTCAATGTCACCTTGCATAGGCTGTAACTTGCATTTCCATGTCCCTCTCAAGCTGACAACTGCACTGAAATTTTTTGTTTAAATGTCACTCAAGAGTTTTCTATAATCCATCCCATGTCACGGTGAACATGGTAAGTTCCTTGCTCTTCTCCATGTTTTAGAGCTTCCTCATATGGCTCTAGTTCTCTTGTTGTGGATTAGAGGAGACAAGCCAAGCTTTCCCCATGAGGCAGCAAGGCTACATTCACTCCCCATCCACCAGACCTCAGGAGTGTTGGTGGAAAGAGTGTTGCTGGTGTGCTGGGTTTGCTCGGATCAAAAGAAGTGGGGCTGGGGGGTGAACTCTGTTAGAGTGCTTGCCTACTTTGCAAAGCCCCAGCTCTGATTCTCAGCACTTCACGGACAATACATGGTGCAGTGTAGCTGTAATCCCAGCACTGAGGAGGCAGAAATAGATCATAAAATCTGAGTGGGTTTGTTTGCCCCAGAGGAACTGCACATTCACCTCCCTCCTGAAAATCAAGGCTGGTGGGGTGGGACTCTAGCCACAGTCCATCTTCCCTCCAGTAAAAAATGCCTCTCCCCACCCCTCGTGTACATGGGTGTCTGGGGAGGGTCTGTGGTGAGTGACCTCCCTGGTTACAGGTCAAGGTCAGGCTTACTGGTGGCTGTCAAGTATCGCCCTCTAGTGGCAGGTAGCAGTCATCACAATGGTGAGAGCTGGCTAAGACCCATTTCTTTTCCCCAGGCTCAAACTGTCATCCAAACAGTTCACAATATCTCTGTGCAGACGCCTCCTATAGAGTAAACTTTTTGTTATCTCACAGCCCACCGCTTTCCTTTAATCAAAACCAGAATTCCCTGGAGTCACAAATTTGGAACAGAAGAGCTTAGGAAAGAGGATGGGGAAAGCCTAGGATGGGCCCTATGCTAGGTGATGATCAGCTCAAACTCCCCTTGGGACAGCAGAGATCAGAAACGGTCTTCAGAGGAGCAGGGCTGCCAGACACACTGGTCCTGCAGCTGCCCAGGCTGCAGTATCGGGGCCCCAGCTCTAGCTTACTTACTAAGGTCAAGGCCATGCCAAGGTCCTGCCAATGGACAGTCTAATGTCCTTCTCCTGGTGCAGTGCAGGTGGAGCTGTATGGGAAGTGTCTGAAGGGCAGGGCACCATAATGGGCTCCAGGAAAGCAGCAGGAAGGTTCAGGAGTGATGGTGTGACAGAGGAGGGGAATGGGAAGTCTCAGGGGCTGGATATTGAGTCCCCATGAAGTCTGTGTCTCGTGTATACATTGTGCTCTGTATGGAATCCTAATCTCTTTCACAGGCTCCCGGAATCCAACCTGTGGAATGTCCCAAATTGGCCTATGTAAGTAGTTCCCTGTGGAGGGCCTGGGCTTTAGCTTGTGTTAGGGTGGGTGAGAGGTGGAGGACAGATTGGGGGGGGGCAGTCCTCTGATTTCCATGATCAATGAAGGTTCCTGCATCCAGCGAACAGTTAAAAATATCCATGTAAATCAGTAGACAGCTTCATAGAGCCGTTAACTTTAAAGTGGTCCCTTCAGCACAATCAGACTGCACACCTGCCCTAGATACCTTTCTATAGACACCACGACCAAGGCAACTTAGAGAAAAAATGATTAAATAGAGGGCTGAAGAGACCATGACCATCATGGCAGGGAGCATGGCAGCAGACAGGTAGGCATGGTGCTGGAGCTGAGAGCTCACATTTTGTAGGAGGCAGGGAGGGACGGGCGGGGGGGGGGGGAGAGAGAGAGAGAGAGAGGGAGAGGGAGAGAGAGAGACTGGGAATGGTGTTAGTCATTTGAAACCTCAAAGTGACATATTTTCTCCAAAAAAATCACACCTCTCAATCCTTCCCAAACAGTGCCACCAACTAGGTGCAAACTATTCAAATATATGATCATCTGAGGGCAGGGCATTCTTGTTCTTAATTCAACACCCAAACTAACCGTTTGTGCCCTGCTATAGGACCTCTCATGATAGTCGGAATGTACTTTGGGAAACACTGGAAGGTTTTCTTTTGACATTTAATGAAACAAGTCAAGATACCATTATCCATTCTGGAAGATGCAGGACTCACAGGGGATGACCTTAAAGTCCACAGCCTCTTGTACTGAGTCCCTACTATATCAGTTCCGAATGTAATGAGCTGTTTTCATGCTCCCAACAGCCTGTCCCCTTCTTTGCCACCATTCCATATGGGTTTCACCCATCCAGTTCCATCATCATTTCAGGCACAGTCCTGCCCAACGCTAAGAGGTAAGACATGGCCCCAGAGATCTTGGGAGAAGGGTGTTTCACAGTGTTGTTCCGGTGAATTTCTGTTGGTGATGGGTAGAGGCTGGGTCCAGATCTCAGTGGTCACTCAGGCTCTATGTGAACTGCCTATTTCAGGTTCCACATCGACCTTTGTTGTGGGACTGACATCGCTTTTCACCTGAATCCCCGTTTTGATGAGAATACTGTTATCAGAAACACCCAGATTGACAATACCTGGGGGCCTGAGGAGAAAAGTCTGCCTGGGAAAATGCCCTTCAATCGAGGCCAGAGCTTCACAGTAAGATGCTTTGGTGCAAGAGGAGGGTACACAGTTCTTAGATGGGATAAGGTCTGATACCTGGCTTATGAGGTTCTTTACTCCAGAGAAGGGAGAATGTTCTACATTGGAATTTCATGACTACTGTCCCCGCTGAAGTTAGGGTTTGTATCTGCTGTGCCCCTTTCCCCTGATCGGGGACTGAGCTACAGTCTTATGCATGCTAGGCAACCACAATCCACCGACCTGCATCTCCACACTCCTTTTGTTTGTTTTGATTTAGAAAGGGACTCACTTTAGCCCAGGCTTTCCCACATCTCACTCTATAGGTTGTCTAGCCTAGAGCTTAGATGATCCATATACCTCAGCCAGCCAACCTCAGCC
>PVIH01026428.1:0-18772 GCA_004025045.1 Sigmodon hispidus | reverse complement strand
TGTAAAATATAGAGAGATGGGCTGGCCTGTAGGGACCTATGCAAAGCAGCCATCAAATAAGAAAATAAATTGCATAAGCACTAGAATTTGAGAGTATGCAGCTCAAATCAAGAGTAAAAATACCATCTAAGAGAATAAACAATCACTCAGAAAGAAGTCTACATAGAAGCTCAAGGACCAACACAGAGCTCTCAAGCCATAAATACCTAGATGTTCTTGTGACAGGATTTTGTTCACAGTCAAATACGCTTATAGCAGGGGACTTTTACATAACTAATAATAGAAATGCCTTTGACTAAAATCCTAAAGACGCGTTAAATATCCTGAACAAGAGAATGAAACAGGAAAAGTGGAGAGGAGTAAAGGAAGAAAGGAAGGGGAAGGTTGGGGGGAGAGTACAGAGATGGAAAGAAGGGAGAGGACAGAGGAGGTGACACGGAAGTTTGTCCTGTGGAGGGAAGGGACTATGAGGGGAAGGAGGGAACAGAGGAAATGAAGAAGAAACAGTTTAAAAGAAGTTTCGTAGCTCAAGACTCAGCCCAGTGATTAAGAGCCCTTACTGCTTCTGTAGAGGACCCAGACTTTTTTCTAAAAACTCACATGAAATAACATATCTTCTGCCTTTAATTTCAAAGTCAGGGCATTTTCAAAACACATACGTGGGATTAACGCAGCACCATTTATAATCACACGTCTTTTAGCACCTTTTGTTTCTCCCTCTTCAGTCAATCAATTCCAAAACAACATAAAATACAGTGTACAGACTCTGTGTAGTTTTCAGCTTTTCATGGCAAATATATATATGAACATACATATATTTATTTCTTTTTTGTTCAATAAGCTTTAATAAAAAATAATGCATAGACATTATTTTGATCAATTGTGAATTGATAATAATTAGACTAATAACCCAATCTAGAGGAAATTAATCTTGACTGCCAACTCAGAAGGCTGCGAGGAAAGTAAATATATCAAAAAAAAAAGATTTCTACACATAAGACATAGTCTACTTGTTTGAAAAGAATGGGAATGTGTGTTCTAAGAGAAAAGAAAATTGGATAAAATTTCCTACTGTTAAAGAAGAAATGTCACTCTCTCTTCTCCACACTCTCTTCTCCACATCACTTTATGTCCTCCCCAGCAAGGGCAGGATGTCCCAAGGAAGGAATGGGAGGGGGAAGGGAGTTTAAAAAGAGTATACATGGATAAAAAATATGACTTTATTAATAATAAAAATAATAATAATAAATAAAAAAGAACAAGGAACGTCATTTTATTTAGCATTTTTAAGATTAATTTTTAGATTAGTAAACAAATGAGTGTTTATTAAGTCATCGTTGCTTTAGATATGTGTCAAATGCTTTGTTATATTTTTTTCCTGTTTATGGTTTTTATTTTGCTATAAATAAGCTTCTTAAAAAGGACAAGAAAATTGCTAATGATACCCATGAAAGTCATACACAATTTCAGGGCAGTCTTTCACAATAAATAAATGCTTGTTGAATTTTTTTAACAATGTTACCTTTGATTGGCAGGTTGGCATTATACACATGACCCCATTTGAGGGGCATATTAAACTACAGTAAACTTCAACAACCACTGTTTACAAAGAAAGAGATTGTTCTCCTCCTCTAAATTACAAAAATTATACTTTGTTTCTTCTAGGTTCAGAAACCCAGAACAAAGGCATATTAAATCCTAATCTTACCCATCTGATACTTGATACTCCCTTAAAGATAGCAAGTCTTTCCTCACCCACACCCCTGCCACAGACCATGAATGCAGAGTGAGGCAATGTGTCATTTGCTATGTTCTAGCATTGAGCTCTAGTATACAATAACATCTTTGTTATTCTAAGTTCACTAATGAGTGAGTACATCTCCTGCTTATCTTTCTGGGTTTGTGATACCTCTCTCAGGAGGATATTCTCCATATCTATCCATTTGACTGCAAATTTTAAAATATCATTTTTTCTTAGTGCTGAGTAGTACTCCATTGTGTAGATGTGCCTCAATTTGTTAATCCATTCTTCAGATGAGGGGCATCTAGGTTGTTTCCAAGTTCTTGCTATTACAAATAATGCTGCTATGAACAATGTTGAGCTAATGCCTTTGGAGTGTGAATGTGTGTCTATAAGGTGTATGCCCAGAAGTGGCATGGCTGGATCCTTGAGGAGATTGATTCCCAGTTTTCTCAGAAACACTCATAATGCATTCCAGAGTGGATGAACAAGTTTAACTCACACCAAGAATAGAGGAGTGTTCCCCTTGCTCCACATTTTCTCCTGCATAGGCTGTCATCTAAGTTTTAAATCTTAGCCATTCTGACTGGTGTAAAGTTGTTTTAATTACAATTTTTGTGATGGCTAAAGATGTTAGTTAAAATCTGCCTGTCAGCATACCCACAGTTCCTGCTGAGGGAATCTGCATGGCTACTCATCTCCACATCGAACTGAGGAAACTGACAACTACAGGGGTCCCAGAAGGACAGACTCTGACCCCGCCCAGAGGAGAGGAGGGGTCATCAGGGCCAAGAGCCTATATCCCAGCCAGGGAGGGAGACTCGAGCTCCTACTGGTTCCAGTTCCACTTCCGGGACCAAGTGCTGTCTGCAGAGTCCCAGCGCATTCTGGAGTGGGGGGGAAGGGGCAGATAAACTCTGCTGTCACCATACCCACAGCTCCTGCTGAGGGAATCTGCACGACTACTCACCAACATCGTACTGAGTGAACAGACAACTACAGGGGTCCCTGAAGGATAGACTCAGAGAGGTGACAGGAGGCACACAAACCCGAGTGCCACAACTGACCAGGAGCCATCTAATCGTGAACCACTGAAACCATGGGCAAACGTCAGTGAAAAAATTACATAATAATACAAAGAACAATATGGTAACTCCAGAAGAGAGAGGCGATCTTACAAATACAAGACCTGAACTGAGCAATGAAGAGGAAACAGAAGGAAGCAACACCAAAAGTTCCTTTTTGATGATCATCAAAGCTCTCAAAGAAGATATGAAAAAAAGCCTTAAAGAAATGGAAGAAAATACAAACAAAAAATTGGAAGAAATGAACAAATCTATGAAAGAAACATGCCAGGAAATAAAAGCTGAAATAAAAGCTGAAATAACAGCTGAAATAGAAGCAATACAAAAGGCACAAAATGAGGCAAAGATGGAAATAGAAAACCTGAAGAAAGAAGCTGGAAACATAGATACAAGCATAACAAACAGAGTTCAAGAGATGGAAGATAGAATCTCTGAAGTGGAAGACTCAGTAGCTTAAATAGATATATCAGTCAAAGAAAATACTAAAACTAAAAAAGCCATAACTCAAAATGTTCAGGAAATCTGGGACATCATGAAAAGACCTAATTTGAGAATAATAGGAATAGAATAAGGAGAAGAATACCAGCTCAAAGGCACAGATAATGTTTTCAATAAAATCATAGAAGAAAACTTTCCTAACCTGAAGAAGGAAATGCCTATAAAGATACAAGAAGATTACAAAACAACAAATAGATATGATTCCAAGAAAAAGTCAGCATGCCACATTATAATCAAGCCACAAAACATACAGAACAAAGAAAAAATTTTAAGAGCTGCAAAAGAAAAGGGCCAACTCACATATAAAGGCAGACCCATCAGAATAATGCCTGACTATTAAATGGAAACGATGAAAGCTAGAAGGGCTTGGTCAGAAATTATACAGATGCTAAAACAGCATGGATGCCAAACTAGAATACTATACCCTGCAAAATTATCAATCACCATAGATGGAGTAAACAAGGTATTTCAGGACAAAGTCAGACTGAAAGAATATCTATCTACCAATCCAGCACTACAGAGAGTATTAGAGGGAAAACTACAACCTAAGGACACCAGATACATCCATGAAATCACAAACAATCAATAAGTCCACAGAAGAATACCCTAGAGAAAGGAAATATAAACAAGTTACCAACAAAAATGGCAGGAAATATGAATCAATGGTCACTAATTTCCCCTAATATTAATGGACTCAACTCTCCTATAAAATGTCACACACTAACAAGATGGATACAACAACAGAAGCGATCCTTCTGCTGCCTACAAGAAACACACCTAAACTGCAAAGACAGACACAGGCTTAGAATAAAGGGTTGGGAAAAGATTTTCCAGTCAAATGGTCCTAAGAAACAAGCAGGGGTTGCAATCCCAATATCTAACAAAGTAGAATTTAAGCTAAAAGCAATAAAAAGGGACCAAGAGGGTCACTACTTATTCATCAAAGGAAAAATTGGTCAAGAGGAGATTTCAATCTTGAATATTTATGCCCCTAAAGTAGGGGCACCTACATATGTAAAAGAAACACTGCTAAAGCTCGAATCTCACATCAATAGTGGGAGACTTCAATACCTCACTTTCAACCCTGGATAGATCAACCAGACAGAGCCTCAACAGAGAAATAAGGAGTCTAAATGAGGTTATAATGCAAATGGATTTCATAGATATCTACAGAACCTTCCACCCAAAGGCAAAGGAATATACATATTTCTCAGCTCCTCATGGAACTTTCTCCAAAATTGACCACATAATTGGTCATAAAGCAAATATCAGTAGACACAAAAAAATGGAAATGATCCCTTGTAACATATTGGACCACCAGGGCCTAAAGTTAGAGGTCAACAACATCAAAACCCAAAGAAAGCCTACGAACTCATGGAAACTAAACATCAATCAGCTGAACCATCTCTGGGTCAAGGAAGAAATTAAGAAAGAAATCAAAGTCTTCCTAGAATTCAATGAAAATGAATCTACAATGTATCCAAACATGTGGGACACAATGAAAGCAGTCTTAAGAGGAAAATTCATAGCGCTAGATGCCTATATGAAAAAACCTTGAGAAATCCCACACTAGAGACCTAACAGCTCAGCTGAAAGCCTTAGAACAATTAGAAGTGAACTCACCTAGAAGGAGTAGACAGCAGGAAATAATCAAACGTAGAGCTGAAATCAATACAATTGAAACAAAAAGAACAATACAAAGAATCAATAAATCTAAGAGCTGGTTCTTTGAGAAAGTTAAAAAGATAGATAAGCCCTTAGCCAAACTAATCAAAAAACAGTGAGAGAGTGTTCAAATCACCAAAATCAGAAATGAAAAGGGGGACATAACAACAGACCCCCAGGAAATACAGAGAATTATCAGATCATATTTTGAAATTCTGTATTCCACAAAAATGGAAAACCTAGAAGAAATGGACAGCTTTCTGGACAGGTACCATCTACCAAAATTAAAGGAAGATCAGATTAATTTCCTAAACAGGCCTATAACCCTTAAGGAAATTGAAGCTGTCATTAAAAACCTCCCCAAAAATAAAAGCCCTGGCCCAGATGGTTTCAGTGCTGAATTCTACCAGACATTCAAAGAAGAATTACTACTGTTACTCCTCAAACTATTTCACACAGTAGAAACAGAAGGAATATTGCCAAACTCCTTTTGTGAGGCCACAATCACCCTAATACCCAAGCCACTCAAAGACACAACAAAGAAGGAGAATTACAGACCAATTTCCCTCATGAATATTGATGCGAAAATTCTCAATAAAATTTTGGCAAACTGTATACAACAATGTATAAAAGATAACATCCACCACGACCAAGTAGGCTTCATCCCAGAAATGCAGGGCTGGTTTAACATACAAAAAACTGTAAATGTCATATAAACAAACTAAAGGAACAAAATCACATGATCATATCCTTAGATGCGGAAAAAGCCTTTGACAAAATCCAACACTCCTTTATGATTAAAGCCCTGGAGAGATCAGGAATACAGGGAGAATACCTAAATATAATAAAGGCGATTGACAAGAAGCCGACAGCCAGTATCAAATTTAATGGAGAAAAACTCAAAGCAATCCCACTAAAGTCAGGAAATAGACAAGGATATCCTCTCTCCCCTTATCTATTCAATATAGTTCTCGAAGTTGTAGCTAAAGCAATAAGGGAATGAAAAGAGATTAAGGGCATACAAATTGGAAAAGAAGAAGTGAAGCTAACTCTATTTGCAGATGATATGATTGTATACATAAGTGACCCACAAAACTCTTCCAAGGAACTGCTGCAGCTGATAAACACCTTCAGCAATGTAGCAGGATACAAGATTAACTCAAAGAAATCAGTAGCCCTTCTATACACTAAGGATAGAAGAGCTGAAAAAGAAATAAGGGAAACATTACCCTTCATAATAGCTGCAAATAGTATTAAATACCTTGGAATAACCATAACCAAAGATGTAACAGACCTATTTGACAAATATTTTAAAACACTGAAGAAAGAAATTGAAGAGGATGTCAGAAAATGGAAAGCTCTCCCATGTTCCTGCATTGGTAGGATCAACATAGTAAAAATGGCAATTCTACCAAAGGCAATCTACAGATTCAATGCACTGCCCATCAAAATCCCAACACAATATTTTGTGGACCTTGAAAGAACAATACTCAATTTTATTTGGGATAACAGGAAAGCCAGGATTGCCAAAACAATTTTACTCAACAAAAGAACCTCAGGAGGTATTACCATCCCTGACTTCAAGCTATACTATAGCGCTACAGTAATAAAAACAGCCTGGTACTGGCATAAAAACAGACTTGTGGACCAATGGAATAGAACTGAGGATCCAGGCATTACCCCAAAAACCTATGAACACCTGATCTTTGACAAAGTGGCCCAAAACATTCAATGGAAAAAAGATAGTATATTTAACAAATGGTGTTGGCATAGCTGGATGGAAGTGTGTAGAAAAATGCAAATAGATCCGAGCCTGTCACCCTGCACAAAACTCAAATCCAAGTGGATCAAAGACCACAACTTAAACCCAACCACTTTGAACTTAATAGAAAAGAAAGTGGGAAATACACTTCTACAAATTGGCACAGGCGACAGCTTCCTAAATATAACACCAGTGGCACAGGCACTAAACCAACAATCAATAAGTGGGAACTCCTGAAGCTGGGAAGCTTCTGCAAAGCCAAGGACACTGTCAATAGGACAAAATGCCAGCCTACCGAATGGGAAAAGATTTTCACCAACCCTACAAGTGATAGAGGACTGATCTCTAAGGTATATAAAGAGCTCAAGAATTTAGAACCCAAAACCTTGAGTAACCCAATCAAAAAATGGGGTACAGATCTAAAAAGGGAATTCTCAGCAGAGGAACTATGAATGGCTGAAAGGCACCTGAAAAAGTGCTCTTCATCTTTAGCCATCAGAGAAATGCAAATCAAAACAACTCTGAGATACCACCTGACACCTGTTAGATTGGCTAAGATAAAAGGCACAGATGACAGCCTATGTTGGAGAGGATGTGGAACAAGGGGAACACTCCTTCATTGTTGGTGGGAGTGTAAGCTTGTTCAGCCACTTTGGAATGCAATATGGAGGTTTCTCAGAAAATGTAGAATCAATCTCCCCAAGGACCCAGCAATACCACTTCTGGGTGTATACCCTAAAGAGGCACATTCACACTCCAAAGGTATTAGCTCAACTATGTTCATAGCAGCATTATTTGTAACAGCAAGAACCTGGAAACAACCTAGATGGCCCTCAACTGAAGAATGGATTAACAAACTGTGGTACATCTACACAATGGAATACTACTCAGCAGTAAGAAAAAATGATATCCTAAAATTTGCAGGCAAGTGGATGGATTTGGAGAATATCCTCCTGAGTGAGGTATCACAATCTCAGAAAGATAAGCAGGGGATGTACTCACTCATTAGTGGTCTCTAAACAAACAAACAAGAAAAAAAAGACAAGCATGCCCAAGCTGCAAACCACAACCACTGAACAGCTTGGGATCAGAAACACCCTGGACGGACCCTTCGGACCCCACTCCAACTATAGGAACACCTGACTCACCCTTGAGGGGGAATGGACAAAACTGGATCTGGCCAGGACTGGAGACTGTTCCAAACATTATTGGGTCAGTGGGACCATAGGACTGTCTACTCCCTGCCCAGGGAGGGGATGGGGAGATGTGGAGAAGAAAAATGACCTGATGTGGCGGGAGGAGGAATGGACCTTGAATAAGTATATACAGGGTTGGAAAAAAAAAATTCAGAGGGAAAGCTGAACACAAAGTAAATATATGTGTAGCAATCTTATTTGCATTATCACCCTTGATAAGTCATGCTTATGATTTTTATCCTCTTTATACTTATTGTTAACTTTTCAGCATTTTAAATTCATTTTACTGGGGTTTTTTTTTGATAAATACAAAATAAATAAAGAAAGAAAAAAAAAGATGCTGAGTACATTTTCATGTGCCTTTCAGCCATTTTTTTTGGGGGGGGTTGGCTTTAGAAAGTGCATTTTATTTAGAATGAAAATATAGAACCATCTCTGCTTTCTCTGTGGAGGTGGTAGTGGGCTGGACAGGTCAAGAAGATGGTCCCTTGGAATATTTAGGAGTTTGCCTTGGTATAAAAATCTTATAAAAGCCAGGTGGTGCTTCCAACCTGGCCCCAGGCTGTGGAAAGGTGCAAAATGGCCATGACCTGCTCCAGAGGCACTAAGCAGCAAGCTGCCTGGTGTGACCTGGCCACAGAAGCTAGATAAGAAGGGGTGGAGGAGGAGGGGAAGCAGTGTTGGGAGCAGGTCCCTGGTGATCCTATGTATCCCCATTCTCCATGCGGCCCAGCTGCTCCTGCAGGAGGCTAATGTGCTCCCCCTGTTCCTTGACCAGCACTCGAAGTGCCCGGAGCTCTTGCAACACCTCTTCCAGTTTCCCAGATTCACCAGCCCCAGCAAAGATGCCACTGGGAACATCAGTAATTTTGGTGGCTGTGGAGGCTCCAGGGCGGCTGGAACTGGCAGGCCTGCTGTCCAACAGCACATTGTGCCTGCTGACCTTCACGTCCCATTGTTTACTGGGCACGTAGGCTTCCCGTAGAGAGATCAGGATTGGATCAGCATCCTGCCCGCTCACCCAATCCTCTGCCTCAAGAGCAGCCTCAGGTCCAGCTGTGTCAGGGTACAGATCATCCTGGAACAGGTCAGACTTTCTTGGCACAGCCATGACTATGGGCTCACATTTGTGTTCATGCAGTTTGTAGAACGGGGCAATTTCACACTTGCTGACTTCCAAGCCCTTCTTAGGCATACTACCCATACCCCTCTGGGGTTCTTTGTTGGTGAACTTATTCAGGAAATTGATTTAGGGAGATCTCAAAGTACCGGATGCTGGAGTCACCCTTGCCACAGACATAGACCACACTGGTGTCTGGTCATAGAAGGGCAGCAAGGCCCCATTGCTTGAATCCAGCTATTGAAGGGCCATGGGTTCCTCAAGGTTTTCTGGGTCCCAGAGTGCCAGCTGCCATTCACTCATGCGGCTGAAACCTGTGGTGAACACCTTGTCATCAGTGTTCACCACAGGTTTCACATGAACACCATGGCTCTCATGGGCCGGGCCCCATCATGAACCTTTTCCCGCTCTGCCACCAGGGTGCCCCGACTGGGACAGCCAGTCAGGAATGACCAGTGCTATGAAGACATTCAAGTGTCCCGTGTTACCTGGGACATGGGACAGTACTTTCTGAGCAGTCAGCCCCAAGTTCCTGGCAGTGATTGTGGAAGCCAGCAGTGGGGGTGCCTTTATGATGCTCCCTCTAAGCAAGACAGGTCGCATTGACAAGGCCTACCCAACAGTGTGTGGACACATGGGACCTGTTCTGGACATTGATTGGTGTCCCCACAATGATGAAATCATTGCCAGTGGCTCAGAGGACTGCACAGTTATGGTATGGCAGATATCAGAGAATGGGTTGACCTTCCCCCTCACTGAGCCAGTAGTGGTGCTTGAGGGGCACATCAAGCATGTGGGCATCATCACCTGGCACCCCACAGCCAGAAATGTGCTTCTCAGTGCAGGTTGTGACAATGTGGTACTTATCTGGAATGTGGGTACCGCAGATGAGCTGTACCACCTGGACAGCTTACACCCTGACCTCATCTACAATGTGAGCTGGAACCACAATGGCAGCCTCTTCTGTTCAGCTTGTAAGGACAAGAGTGTCCTTTCAGCCATTTGTAATTCTTCTGCTGAGAACTCCCTTTTTATTTCTAAACCCTGGTTTTTAATTGAAATATTAAGGGTTTAGGGCTCTAGTTTCTTGAATTCTCTACATATTTTAGAGATCAATTCTCTGTCACTTCTGGGGTTGGTAAAAATCTTTTACCAACCTTTAGACTGTCATTTTATCGTATTAAGAGTGTTCTTGCCATACAGAAGCTTCTCAGTTTTAGAAGGTCCCACTTATTGATTGTTGTTCCTAATGTCTGTGCCACTGGTGTTATATTTAGGAAGTGGTCACCTGTGCCAATTCGTAGAAGGGTATTTCCCACTTTCTTTTCTATCATGTTCAGTGTTGCT
Source organism: Sigmodon hispidus (assembly GCA_004025045.1). Classification (NCBI taxonomy): domain Eukaryota; kingdom Metazoa; phylum Chordata; class Mammalia; order Rodentia; family Cricetidae; genus Sigmodon; species Sigmodon hispidus. Next base: position 8,358 of record PVIH01026428.1, on the reverse strand, counting down.
GGGTTTACACTGAGGTCTTTGATCGACTTGGATTGGAGTTTTGTTCAAGGGGACAGGTTTATATATACTTCCATTTATTTTCACACTACCATCCAATTATGCCAACAGAATTTGTTGAAGATACTATCTTTCTTGCATTGAATATTTTGTACTCTTTGTCAAAAATCAGGTGTTCATAGGTATATGGGTGAATGTCAAGGTCTTCAATTCAATTCCATTGATCCACAAGTCTGTTTTTATGCCAGTACCAAGATGTTTCTATTACTGTAGATCTATATTATAATTTGAAGTACAGAAAGGTGATGCCTCCTGAGGTTCTTTGATTGAGCAAAATAGTTTAAGCAATCCTGGCTTTCCTGGTATTCCAAATGAAACTGAGTATTGTTCTTTAAAGGTCTGTAAAAGATTGTGTTGGGATTTTGATGGAAAGTGCACTGAATCCGTAGATTCCTTTTGTTAAGAATGCTATTATTACTATGTTGATCTTACCTATCCAGGAACATGGGAGGTCTTTCCATTCTCTGATATACTCTTCAAAATTTTGTCTTCAGAGATTTAAAGTTATTGTGGCCTCATAAAAAGAGTTTGGCAATATTCCTTAAGTTTCTACTATGTGAAATAGTTTGAGGAGTATTGGTAATTGTTTTTCTTTGAATGTCTGGTAGAATTCTGCACTGAAAGCATCTGGACCTGGGCTTTGTTTACTTGTGAGGCTTTTAATGAGAGCTTCAATTTCCTTTAGGGTTATAGGACTGTTTAGGTATTTAATCTAATCTTGATTCAATTTTGGTAAATGGTACCTGTCTAAAAAGCTGTCCATTTCTTCAAGGTTTTCTATTTTTATGGAGTATTGATTTTCAAAATATGGCCTGATAATTCTCTGGATTTCATTGGAGTCTGTTGTTATGTCCCCCTTTTCTTTTCTGACTTTGCTGATTTGGATACTCTCTCTCTCTCTGCTTTTTGGTTAGGTTGGATAAGGGTTTATCTATCTTGTTGACTTTCTCAAAGAACCAACTCTTTGATTCATTGATTCTTTGTATTGTTCTTTTGTTCAGTTGTCAAATTGTTTTAAATTTATTGATTTTAGCTCTAAGTTTGGTTATTTCCAGCCATCTACTCCTTCTAGGTGATTTTGCTTCTAATCGTTCTAAGGCTTTCAGCTGTGTTGTTAGTTCTGTAGTGTGGAATTCCTCTAAATTTTTCATATAGGCATCTAGCACTATGAATTTTCCTCTTAAGACTGCTTTCATTGTGTCCTATAAGTTTGGGTATGTTGTGGATTCAATTTTGTTAAATTCTAGGAAGACTATGATTTCTTTCTTAATTTCTTCCTTGACCCAGATGTGGTTCAGCTGAGTGATGTTTAGTTTCCATGATTTGGTAGTCTTTCTGTGATTTTTGATGTTGTTGAACTCTGACTATAGGCCCTGGTGGTCTGATATCAATACAAGGGATTATTTTGGATCTATTGATATTTGCTTGATCACCAATTATGTTGTCAATTTTAGAGAAAGTTCCATGTGGTGCTGAGAAATTGATATATTCCTTTGTGTTTAGATGGAAGTTTCTGTAAATATCTATTAAATCCATTTGCATCATAACCTCTGTTAGACTCCTTATTTCTCTGTTGAGTCTCTGTCTGGTTGACCTATCCAAGGGTGAAAGTTGGGTATTGAAGTCTCCCACTATGAGGGTGTGACAGTTGATTTGAGACTTGATCTTTAGTAGTGTTTCTTTTACATAGATAGGTTCCCTTATATTAAAGGCATAAACATTCAGGATTGAAATATTATCTTGGTCAGTTTTTCCTGATATGAATAAGTAATGTCCATCTTGGTCCCTTTTAATTGATTTTAGTTTGAAGTATACTTTGTTAGATTTTAGAATGACAACAACAGCTTGTTTCTTAGGGCCATTTGATTGAAAAATTTTTTCCCAACCCTTTACTCTGAGCCTGTGTCTGTCTTTAAGGTTGATGTGTATTTCTTGTATAGGGCAGAAGATGGCTTCTGTTTTTGTATCGATCATATTAGCGTGTGATTTTTTATAGGTGAGTTGAGTCCATTAATATTAAGGGGAATTAGTGACCACTGATTGATATTCCTTGTTATTTTTGGTGGTACTTTGTATATATTTCCTTTCTCTTGTCTTTCTTCTGTGTAAATATTGATATTTTCTGGTGTCATGGGTGTATCTGGGATCCTTAGGTTGGAATTTTTCCTCTGAGGCTTTCTAAAGGGCCTGATTTGTAGATAGGTATTGTTTCAGTCTGAATTTGTCATGAAATATCTTATTTACTCCATCTATGGTGATTGATAGTTTTGCTGGGTATAGTAGTCTAGGTTGGGAGCCGTGCACTTTCAATGTCTGGATAACTTCTGACCAAGACCTTCTTTTTTCATTGTTTCCATTGAATAGTCAGGAGTTATTCTGACGAGTCTGCCTTTATAGGTATGTTGGCCTTTTTTTGCAGCTCTTAAAATTTTTTCTGTGTTCTGTATGTCTTGTGGCTTGATTATTATGTGGCAAGCAGACATTTTTTGAGGGTCAGATCTATTTGGTGTTCTGTAAGCTTCTTGCATCTTTCTAGGCATTTCTTTCTTTAAGTTGGGAAAGCTTTCCTCTATGATTTTATTGAACACAATATTTGTGCCTTTGAGCTGGTATTATTCTCAAAATTTCTATTCCTATTTTTCTCGGGTTAGGTCTTTTCATGGTGTCCCAAATTTCCTAAACATTTTGTGTGATGGCACTTTTGGTATAGTGGGTATTTTTTTTAACTGATGCATTTAATTCTGTATTGAGTCTTCTACTCCAGATATTCTGTCTTCCATCTCTTGGATTCTGTTGGTTATGATTGTATCTGTACTTCCAACTCTTCTCTTCAAATTTCCTATTTCTACCTTTGCCTCATTTTGTGCCTTTTTTATTGCTTCTTTCTCAATTTTTAGTTCCTGGAATGTTTCTTTCATTTTTTGGTTTACTATTTCTTGGTTTTCTTTCAAGGATTTATCTCTTCCAACTTTTTGTCTGTATTTTCTTCCATTTCTTTAAGGGACTTTTTCATATCCTCTTTTAAGGCTTCAGTAATCTTCAAAATGGTGGTTTTGCTATTGTTTCATTCCGTTTCCTCTTCGTTTTTCTGTTCAGGTCTTGTAGAACCACCAGTTTCTTTAGTGTTGCCTTGTTGTTCTTTATATTGTTATATGTATTTTTGCTCTGGCATCTGTCCATGGCATCAGTGGTTCACAATTAGTCAACTCCTAGTCAGTTGTGGTTAGAGGGCTTGTATGTCTCGTGTCTCCTCTGAGCAAGGAGTCTGCTTGATCTCTGACTCTCTTCTGGACATGGGTTTCAAAGGCCTCAAAACTTCTCTGATGATACGGTTCAACATGAAGGGGGAGCTCAGCCATATGAGGTCCTTTCTTTTAGGGTTGTTGGAGGAGGCCCCTCACAGCTAATGCCTAGGGCCTCTCCGCTGATAAGAGTGTGAGATCAGACCCTTTGGTGTGACCCCAATCCCGGAGAGGAATTCTCTAGACAAGAGGCCCAGGAATTGGAATCTGCTCACCTCTGACTCTGTTCTGGACAGGGGTCCTATTTGTCTTTTTGTGCCTTCCACATCTCTTGTCAATATTTCTTCTCTTGTTTTCTTTCCTCTTTTGAGTTTTGTTGCTGATTGTTTGTTTTGGCAATTTTCACTAGACAGTCCATAGTGTGGACTATGAAAGACCAGCTCTGATGATCCAATCAAAATTAATGAAAGAAGTGACTCAGAGTAGTGAGGGATAAGAAACATTTATCTTATCATGAATTAAAAATAAATCTCTGACTGGCAAAAGAAATAAAACATACATGCCTTCTAATGGTAACTTTCTCTTTTACTTCTTAAAAATCTTCTCTGACATTTTCTGTCTCTATTTAGCTACATACCACCACATTGCTGCATTCTGTACATACAACTACATATTTTCCTTTACATCCATATGGTCATACATCTCTATACACAATTTTATCTATTTTCACATGTCTAAGCATATTTCTTTTACATATATTTTTATTCTATATCTCTTTATTTATAATTTCATATTCTTTGCCTTCCTTCACACAGTTACAAATCTCCCTATAACCACAGCTATTTATCTCATATACATAGCTCTCTCACCATATAACACTTTACATTGTTCTTAAGCACTCTCATACAGCTCTTTGCATAGTTTCTACAAGTAACTACAGCTCTTTCATACAGCTTTATCTTTCATACATTCATTCATAATACATATATGCTCTTTCTACATTATTCACTCACTCTTTGCTCACTCACTGTCTTATTTATTTATTCATCCATTTATTAATTAATTAATTAATTTATTTATTTATTTAGTCACATATCTTTCACCCTCTTTTTAGGCTTCTTTTTTATCTCTCACTCAGCACCTATACACTCACATTCTACTTATCTCCATTCCTACATTGCTGCTGCTTCTTATACACTCTCATTCATACAAACTCATTACTTCTCTCTTACCCTCTACATTGCTGCTACTTCTTGCTTTCTTAGTCATATTCTGGACAATTATATGTTACATTTTTAGAGCCCAAGTCATTCTAATGACACATGAAGTCATACAGTTTTTCTTAAGCTAGTAAGGTCCCAAAGACCAGCCATTGTAAATACTTGGCTTTGCACTTGACTCTTTCCCAGACAGAGAATTACATTGAAATTCAGAACTTAACATTAACAGTAGCAGGTTGACCTTGAGTGATCAGGGTATGTGCAGAAAGTCAACTACCGCAAGTCTCAAAGCAACCTGGCCTAGGTTTAACAATAAACAACAACTGGAAATTAGTCTCTGTATATTTTCTGCAGAGGCAATTTAGTCTGTTGAATTTGTACTGAAATTAGTTGTCTTTGAATCTGAAAATACTTTTTACTTCTCTATGCCAGTAAGGAATAATATTCTGCTATTATTTCTATACATCAGAATTACATAACTTAAACAGAAATAAACTTTCCTGACAGCTATAAATGTGTCCAAAGATGTAAAACACACTATCAATGGGATGTGGAAAGACCCCCACAGCTGTTCTTATTAGGGAGTCATAGCAGTGGCACCAGAAAATGTTATAGACAGAAAACAACTGGTTACCAACAGTCAGTGACCTCATGGCTCTGCCAGGTGGGACTCCCTATCATGGTACTAACCCACCAAGAAATATATGTTAACTAAAGAATTTTATTTAAAAGGTATTTACATAACAGGGATAACAGGGATTGTTCCAGGGGAGAAGAAGAAAAAGTAGGAGAAGGACGGAGAAATGGAGAGCAGGAACAATCCACGCCGCAGAAAGCAGGAGCAGTCCCAACCATAGAGAACCAGAGCAATCCTAACCGTGCACAGCAGGAGCGATCCATGGAACCATCTGCCCAGCAGAGCGAGAGCAGTTCCAGCCAGCCAGTCCCCTCTTCCACGTCACTCGTCCAGCGACGCAATGCTTCTGTCTTCCCGGCACGGTACTCGTTCATCATTTCCTCCCCGACTCCACCTGGCTCAGCACTCCAGCGCGGCTTTTTTGTATAGTTTCAGATTTCCCGCTACATCTCCCCCTTCTGTCTAAATAACAGGGTTCTAAACTAAATATAAAACTACATACTATAGGGATCATCATAAGGCAGTGTCTGGGGAAGAGAAAGGTACTAACATAAGTGAGGTCAAACTACCACTAACAAACAAGAAATACAAGGTGCAATTTAATGTCTAAAATGTTGATACGAGGAAATGCACAGGGATTGCTTCAATGCTGTTTATCTCAAAAAATAAAGTTCTAACACCTGAGTGTCCTTGCTGAGATGTGAAGTAGTAACAACCTCAACTATCCAGTCTTCAACACCATCACCATCAAGACCTGAGAAGGAAAATATATACCCGAAGTTGGAAGCATGATGAAGTAACTTCCAAAACTGAGGAGAAGACAATGACAGTTAACTACCTGGACAGTCATCCACCACTTCTCTGTACAACAGGACCATTCATCCTTGTGGCTACCGGCCTATGATATCTGACAATTCTCCATAGAAGCAGGGTATTTTTTGGTAGGACCGTCTTATCCTGTCTAGGCAGGCTTCGGCAGTCTCTATCCTTCATCCTGCTCGTCCATTTTGGATAGTGAGCATGCTGACAGCAGTCAGGGCAAGTGCTGTTCTTTGCCCCTCAGGCCATTGTTTGCCAAACAAGACAATTTCTTTGCAAGATGTCTGTGATGCTCAACACCACCTTGAGAAAGGAATGGTGATGCCAGGAGTTGTCATGTCTCTCAAGGCCAAATTCAAGATAACAAAATCTTGAATGCCATATTCTCTTTGTCTATGAAGTGGTTGAAGATGCCTATCTACCTGGTATTTTCTAACATGTTTCCAAAAAGCCTGAGTACCCTGACTATTAGGTGGCAAATCTGAGTAACCATAATCTGCAATCCAAATCAACCAAGAAAGTGAAGCTAACATTGTAAAAATAGGCATTCCAAAATGAGTGTACAGCTCCTCCATAATAATTTCAAGTATAACAATCTTATGAATATTGACTAAAATACACATTTTGTATCAAAAGACAACAATATCCTAACTATATATTATTATACAAAATATCTAAACCGAGTTATATAAAACAACTTGTGTATATGTTACAACAAATGTTATGACTAGCATGAATAATTAGAGGTAGAAATTGCATTATGGAAATGGCAATGTACTTAATACACATTCACTTGCAAAATATTTTAAACAGAGGTAGACACATGCAAATTAAGGCAATTATACATTCAACTTTGTAGCAATATACATATTATCTCAATCAAACATATAGATTGATTTCCTGTTTTTATCAATATACAAATGTTTGTACCATGGCGATTCATCTTTCATACATCCTTTGGTTAATAGTTGTTTATAAGTATAATGATCTCCTATCTATTCCCTTTTCCTTCTTTCTCTCTCTCTCTCTCTCTCTCTCTCTCTCTCTCTCTCTCTCTCTCTTTGAAATTCCTACATCTATATTATTATTCTATCCTCTACTCAAGATTAACTTATAACCATCATATCAAAATGATAATTGACCATAACCCTCCCTTGGATGACCAATTTATCGGGAAAGGGACGTAGTTCTTTCATTAAGTTGCTTCATGCTGGCCTGTGGGCGACGGTATCTCTGTGGGGTCCTGTAAACTAAACAATGGTTAAGTCCTAATGAAATAATTGTAAACATATATATAACTATTCCACAAATGTCTATAACCATTCTCATTGTACTGAGTGAGTCCATCTGAAATTCTTGTTAAAGATATGATATGAAACTATCTTGCAACTGTCCTGATTGGTCTATACCGCAAAGGTGATCACTGAGTGACATATAGCAGGTTCCTTCTTTCTATGCCTCAAAGGTCTTTCATTTTCTGCTTTTTTTGTTTTGTTTTGTTTTTTTGTGGTGGGGGCCCCATCTTCCTTCTGGATGCCTTGGAAAGTGCTGGTAGGAGAAATTGTTTTTCATAGTGGGGAATCCAATGAATACATTAACTAAAGATATTGAACCATCAGAAAGAATTGTGTGCAGACAAGATTTTTAGATTAAGAGAGTAGGAAATGTAGAAAAAAGTAAGATTTAAGATTTAAAATAAAAGTGAGATAAGATTGGTCCCTATATATTTCATCTATTTAATGTCCCACTTCAGGTGGCTTTTCTGATGTGAGGCAGAGTTGTTAAAGTTGATTTATCAATATGCTTGGGTTTAGAGAGGGAGAAAGCCACTTGCTCCACCTCCAAAGCCAGCCTTTTTTGTTACCAAACCAGGACCTCCTTTATATATATAAATACATAATCATTAGATATAGATGTACAGTTGTGAGAATAGAGAAATTACCCTTAGTGCCTGTCAGTGTTAGGTGTCCTTGTATCCCCTGTAGTCCTTTTAACTTTTGAAAAGTCTGAGCATTCAGCATCGTTTTAGCTTTGTGAAGAGGGTTGTATCCATTCTTCTGTAGAAACAAAATTAAAACCCTACCCCCCTCAATTAAATGAATGTTCCTTACCACATATCCAATCATCTTATCGGCATATGAGCCATTACTCCTTTTCCTCAGGAGGGTTCTTCTTTTCTAATCAGTTCTTTATCAATCTTGTTGGTACCCATATTTTCTCTTTTCCTGTGGAAACAAAAGCAAAACCCCTACCCCAACGAAGCACATGCCCTGGCTTCCATTCTGAAGTTAGTACATCCTTAAAATAAACAGGTTGATTCAACTCAGAAGTTCTTTCTATTACCCAGTGTTTCTCTGCAGCTGAAGTCCCTTTCTCATCAGCA
>PVIH01026427.1:0-18777 GCA_004025045.1 Sigmodon hispidus | reverse complement strand
TACCATTTTATTTTGTATTTTAATCAACAATACTTTTTGATCACCATTTTGTTTAGCTTCTTTTGTTGATTTAATCATTGTACCTTTTTTACTGTGTGTCTTAAATTAACATTTCATTGCATTACTTTGTATTTACTTTCATAATTTGGGGTCTTATTTCCTGTGTTCCTTCCATATTATTTTGTCATAACACCATTTCGTTGGGAGAGATGGAACTTTCCAGACCCTGGGGGAACAGGGACTTTCCAGACACTGGGGGAACTGGCCTTTCTACTGGGGCATAACTTCCTCCTTTTCACTAAAAGTTGTCTGTTACTCAACTTTAGTTCCCCAGGACTAACACATTTCTTGTGTCCTAATTATCTGGGCAGAGGGGTGTGCCCCCCACCCCCGGACTCTTAGGTGGAGCGGCTTCCTCTCAACAAATGGCCATCGATGGATTTGGGGCTGTGGCTGCCAGATTTGGAGTTAGCTTATAGCCTAGTGGTGTAGTTACCACTAGGTGAGCGGTTTTCACAGCTCGCTGGCTGCAGCGCGGGTCTGGTTCTGGGCTGCGCAGCGGGTTTTCAGCTGTGTTCTTGTCCTTTGGACCTTTTTGCAGGCGGATGTGTTCACCCTTTTCTTTTCGGCAGCAGCGTTTGCTTTCTTTTCAGAATGATATAATTAAAATAGTTTTCTTCTGGTGTTTTCCATCATCCTTTGACATCGCTCCCTTGGGCTTTGCTGGGCCTGGGGCAGCCAGCGACTGCAGGGCTCCTGTGAACCGCGGCTGGCTCTACCTCATATACCGAACTTGATTACTATGCCTGTTCTTTCGTACTAAATATTATAACATTCGGAAATTAACATAAAAAACCGTATAAGAAAAAATCACGGCCTCCTGGCCAGCTGTCATTGTACCCAAATTGCTAATTAAGCCTGGACTATTGTCATAAATATTATTTTTTCTCTCCGAGAAACCGTGTAAGAAAATATTACAGCAGGCTGGCTGCAGCTGACTCTGTCTGTGTCGCTGTATCCAAACTGATAACTGAGCCAGTTCTATGGGGGGGGGGGAGTGAATAGAGGGAAAGAGGGGGAGAAAGGGAGGAAGGGAACAGAAGGGAGGGAGGGAGAGAGAGGGTGTTTCCTGTGTATCCCTGACTGTCATGGAACTCACTCTGTAGAGTAGGCTTACCTTGAACTCACAGATCCTCCTGCCTCTGCCTCCCAAGTGCTGGGACTAAAGGTGTGAGCCATCACCACCCAGCACCATTTCTCTGTATTATCACAAACTTTTATCTTTCTTTAACATCATTTTGCTTTATTTTGTTATTTCATTCCATTACCTTATTTCACTTCATTACATCACAAGGTCATTGTTACATCATATCATTATTTCCTTTATTTCATGCTACTGCATTTATTTCAGTTTATTATATTGCTTGATTTCATGTGGTCACTTCATTATTTCATCGCATTTAATTTCATTTCATTCTCTTTCATTACATGACATTTTAGGTCAGTGAATGGCTTTACACATCATTCCAACCCCTTACTCTATTATAAAAACATATCATGGGGGCTGGAGAGATGGCTCAGCGGTTAAGAGCACCGTCTGCTCTTCCAGAGGACCCGGGTTCGATTCCCAGCACCCACATGGCAGCTAACAACTGTCTGTAGTTCCAGTTCCAGGCAAAACACCAAGGCAAATAAATAAATAAAGTTTTAAAAAAAAAATATCATGATCTCATTTTAGTTCATTTTTTTTATCAATATACCATTTCAGTTCATCATCATCCCAATATTTTATTTCATTACTTTTCATACATCAAATTACATTTTATCTTTTTATTTCATCCCATTTGATTTTGTCTCATCCCATTTTACATAAAATCGTTCATTTTATTTCACGTCACAGATTCATTTTGCTTCATTATTATATAAAATCCTTTCTTTTCATTTTAAATTTTATTTCATCATCCCTTCTGATCAACACTTTGTTTTCTCTCTTTTCATAATTTCATTGCATTATTATTAAAGAGGAAGTTCTGCCCAAGTGGAAAGTCCCTGTTCCCCCAGGGTCTGGAAAGTTCCATCTCCCCCAGTGTGTGGGGTCTTGAACTTGGCTTTACCTCCCACTTAAAATGGAGTTGGGTAACAAGATGGCTGTACTTAGGGCAAGTTCCTTTTGCTTAATCGCAACATAGTTGTTTATATTACTACTTGACTCATTTGATCATTTCACTTATTTAAGTCATTGCATTTTCTGTTGTAATTTTATGACACTATGCCACAGTGTCATTAGCACATATCAATTTATCATGTAAAAATTGCAAATTAGTCCCAAGTCCTCTCAGCTTTTAGTATAACCTGAGTTTTAAGAGGGAAAGTCCCTGTTTCCGGCAGCCTCATGGGCTTAACTCATTTACTTAGACAATATGCCAGTGACAGAGGCAGGGATTGGCCTTGGACAAAATAATGAGTTCTAATTAATGTGGCCACACTGTTCTGAAATTCGCAACAACCACAGATTGAGGCAATGACTGATGTCTAGTCTTTCCTGAGCTGATGTATAAAGTTAAACAGGTAACCCAAAATAAAATCAATAAATGAACAAAATAAAAGATAGTCATGGAAAGGGAAGACTGGAGATAGGGCTCAGTGGTTAAGAGGGTTTGTTGTTTCTCCAGAGGACCCAGGTTCAAATCCCAGGACTCATGTTGTGGCTCTCAGCTCTCTGTAGCTCCAGTTCCAGGGGGTCACACACCCTTCTTTTGGCCTCAACAAGCACCAGGCACACAGATGCTGTACATACATATAAAGCATATATATTTCCCCAAACTCACCATGCATTTTGCTGCCTCATGGATCTAAATGAAATGTTCAACCTTTTCATAAGCTACCAACCTTTGTAATGAAGAGTCAACCCTTTCAATGCAAAGCACTCTTCAAATAAAGGGTGCATCATTTACACAAAAAAGTAGTTTCACTATGAAGAAATATTCTGTTTCATAAAATTGTATCCCATAAAAAACAAGCTGTTGTTTTTCACAAAATGCAGTTTTAGTTAAAGTCTAAACTGTGAACAAAAAGTGGCTCATGTTCCTGAAAAGCCAGTTTTTATAGTCTTTTCTTTATATAAAATGTGCACCTTTCAAATTAAAATGTGTCATTTTCATGAAAGTCAATAGATTTTATGGGAGGTAAAATCTTTCAGTAAAAGTCCAACTGATACAAAGAGCTGAGTGTTTATGAAAAAGCTTTAAGAAAAGTCCAAACTTGCAATCCTTTAATTAGAGGCCAACTTTCAATAGAAGTTCACTTCTCAGGAGAAGTGCTCTAATATAAAGTCCATTCTTTGAAGAAAAGCAGTTTCTAGACACCTGCCGTACAAGGACTTTGATGTTAAAATAATTCTTCAGTTTCAATCAGATGGGAACCAGAAAGGTCTCAGGCTTCTGGGGTGTCTGACCATTTTGAATCACAGCAACCTTTGTTTTCATGGAAATATGACTATCTTGTAAGATTAATCTTGCTTTCTACATTGTAAAAGTTAAAAAACAAACAAACAAAAAATCCCAGAGTAAAAACTGCCATACACCCGTTTGCCAAAAGTTATACCATCTACCCATATTTTGATAATAAAGAGTAAACAATTCTTATAAATGAAAACACATAATGTTTAGTCAAAAATTAGTCCTAAAGTCAAGGGTTGCTCCAAAAAGATAAAAACACTACATGAGCTTTTTACCCCCGACATCTTAGGAAGGCTATGGTGGTTGTCGCCACTCTCCCTGCTCTACCATGCCTCCCAAGGATGACAAGAAGAAGAAAGATGCCGAAAAGTCGGCCAAAAAAGACAAAGACCCAGTAAATAAGTCTGATGGCAAGGCCAAAAAGAAGAAGTGGTCCAAGGGCAAAGTTCGAGACAAGCTCAATAATCTAGTCCTATTTGACAAAGCTACATATGACAAACTCTGTAAGGAAGTTCCCAACTATAAGCTTATTACTCCAGCTGTGCTCTCTGGGAGACTGAAGATTCGAGGGTCTTTGGCTAGGACAGCCCTTCAGGAGCTGCTTAGTAAAGGACTTATCAAGCTGGTTTCAAAGCACAGAGCCCAAGTAATTTACACCAGAAACACAAAGGGTGGAGATGCCCCAGTTGCTGAAGATGCATGAGCAGGTTCAATCAGTTGTACATTTGGAAAAATAAAACATTTATTAAATCAAATAAAAAAACACTACATGAAGTTTAACTATGTCACCTTATGATTATTAAAGCTAAAACTGACAGCTGGGATATAGTAACCAATGCTTACCAAAGGGCAAGACGAATGTTTAATCTGGAGAAATTACTTATAGTATCTATAGCAGGTCAGGCTCCTAAATCAGAAACTGAGTCTTCTCAGAGATTTGATTCTGTTGCTGTTCAAACCTACTATTTCCCAGAATTTCCCTTTTTAAAGCTCAGTCTGTGTTCCCAGACCCTTGCTTCTGTCCTGCAGGGTATCCAGCTGCTCAGCATGGTGAATGGCTAAGGCCTGGGTGAACCTGCCTGCCTGGGATGGGGGTCTAGTCTACCTCTGGGTTCAATTGCAACCAGGAGTGTGGCTATGCCTCCAGAAGTCTTGACTCTAAGGGACATAGAACAATGTTGTTGCTGCCTAGGTTCTGTCCATGTACATCACTGACACCTTGTCTTATTTTCCCCTATAGATGACTGTAAAATGAAGGTCAAATTCAAAGGGCTGAGAAATCTTCAGATCCCTAGAATGCTAAGGCACCTAGAGTCTGGTCTCAGTTTTTGAAGTTTGTTTTATTGCCTAGCCAGTGCACCTTTCCTGTGCCAAGGGCTCTCTCTCTCTCTCTCTCTCTCTCTCTCTCTCTCTCTCTCTCTCTCTCTCTCTCTCTCCCTCCCTCCCTCCCTTCCTCTCTCCCTCTCTCTTTCTCTCTCTCTTTCTCTCTCCCTTCTCCACCCCCCGCCCCGCCCTGAGTCGGGGTTGAGTCAGGATCCAGCACAGCTAGGAAGCTGCCAGTGTAGCTGTTTCTGCGTTTCACTGTGTATTTTCAGCAAGTCCCTGGTCATGGCCCATGGGCAGCACCCGGGCCCTACCTGGCAAGGATGGGGAGGTGCCCAGGTGCTCCACAGCATAGGCAGAGGTTTCTTCATCAATCCACTAGTGCTCCATGGTGGCGATAACAAGCAACTTCCATTACTTTTGAATTCTTGCTCCCTTTTCTTTGAGGCAGCGGCTTTTGCTTTGGGATTTAGAAAGCGCTAAAATTTTGATCGTTTTCTTCTGTAGTTTGCAGTCTACCTCGCTCCACCCACATTGACTGTGCCGCGCTTGGGCAGCCAGTGGTGTCAGGGCTCCATCCTCCCCTACCTCGGAGTTTGGTAAAAACTGAAAGCCCCTGGCTGAAGCAGGCTCTGCCTCATTGTACCCAAGCTGCTAAGCAAACGTTAATGTTATAAACTGTGTAAGACTGAAAAACTGTCCCTGAAAAACCAAAACGATATAAAAATTCACAGCAGAATGGGGAACAAAAAGATTTTAAGGCTTTACAGTATAGAAAATCGAAAATGGTTCGAGCTTCACAACAGATAGAAACGAAGGCAATATATTAAAAAAATTACAGCAGAAAACCAACTTGGTATAAGACTATACAGCATAGTAATATCAAAGCAGTTTAAGACTTCACTTCAGAGGATAACCAAAATGGTTTAAGAATTAGTGCAGAGGAAACAAAACAAACCAAACAAACAAACAAACCCGACTTAATACTTTACAGCACACAGACACCAAAATAGCATGAAACTTTACAGCAGAGACAAAAACCTAAATGGTATAAGACTTTACAACAATGAGAAATTAAAACAGTTTAAGACTTTACTTCATAAAAAAAACCCAAAATGGCTTAAGACTTCACAGAAAAAAAAAAAAAAACAAAGCAACAAAAGCAAAACAGTTTAATAATTTACAGCAGATAAAAATTAAATGGCTATAAGACTTTGCTTCAGAGAAAAATCAAAAAAGTTCAAAACTGTATTGCAGAGCAGAAAAAAATGGAATCAGACTTCAGAAGAGGAAATACTTTACATAGATGGAAACAAAAACAGAATAAGACTACAGCTCAGAAAACCAAAATGGTCTTAAACCCTACTGCAGAGGGGAACAGACCAGTTTAGGACTACTTCAGAGAAAAAAAAAACAATAAGAAGAAGAAGAAGAAGAAGAAGGAAGAAGAAGAAGGAAGAAGAAGAAGGAAGAAGAAGAAGAAGAAGAAGAAGAAGAAGAAGAAGAAGGAAGAAGGAAGAAGAAGAAGGAGGAGGAGGAGGAGGAGGAGGAAGAAGAAGAAGAAGAAGAAGAAGAAGAAGAAGAAGAAGAAGAAGAAAAGGCATAAAACTTCACTCACACACAAAACCCCTCAAAAAGTTTTAAGACTTCACTGCAGAAACAAAAACAACCCCCCAAAAACAATGCAGAAACAAACAACCCCCCAAAAACAAACTAACAAACAAAAAACAAAACAAAACAAAAAAAGATTTAAGACTTCACCACATAGGCAGAAAAAAGTTCAATAAAGAGAAATCAAGACAGCATAAGACTTCACTGCAGAGGGGAAAAAAATACAAAAACAAAAAAAAATAACAAAAACAAACAAAACAGTTTAAATACTTTACAGCAAAGAGAAATCAAAATGGTTTAAGAGGAAATATTTTCATCAGATGAAAACAAAAATGGAATAAAACCTAACAGTATAGGAAAAAAAAAACCATTTAAGACTTTACTGCAGAGGAAAAAAAAACAAATTCATATCATCATTTATTTCTTCATTATAGGTGTATGTAGGATCATATAGTTACAGGAGTCTGGTTAAAAAAAAAAAAAGCTCAAGAAATCTGAAACATCTCAGACACACAAGTGTTCACTCAAAGCAAGATTATTCTTGAATTGGCAGCAATGCTCAGGGACCACAATACAGACTCAGGAGCTGACTGAGGCCCAGAATGCTCACTCAGGCCAGTATTTAAGCAGGAAATGCACAAACATCTGTGCCAACCCACACACGGCACAAGTTTTATAAGGTCACCAATCAGATTCATTTGTTCTTTGTAGTTAGGAACAGCTAGTCAGTCTCTCCTGGGGAACTGAAGTTGACTAACAGACTACTTTTAGAGACAAGGAGGAAGTTCTGCCCCAGTGGAAAGTCCCTGTTCCCCTAGGGCCTGGAAAGTACCTCTTTCCTCAGGATCTGGAAAGTTCCATCTCCCCCAGGGTGTGGGGTCTTGAACTTGGCTTTACCTCCCACTTAAAAAGGAGTTGGGTAACAAGATGGCTGCACTTACGGCAAGATCCTTTTGTTTAATCCAAACATAGTTGATTACTTTACTACATGCCTCATTTGATTATTTCACTTTTTGAATCTCATTTCACTTCCTGTTATAATTTTATGACACTATGTCACCGTGTTTTCTTATTTTAAATGATTTCATTAGCACACTTGAACTTATGTAAATTATGACTGAATATTAGTTCCAAGTTCTCTCAGCTTTTGGTATAACCTGAGTTTTAAAAAAAATATTTATTTTTATTTAATGTTAATTGGTATTTTTCCTGCATGTATAACTGTGTAAGGGTTTTAGATCTTGGAATTACAGACAGTTGTTAGCCGCCATGTGGATGCTGGCAATTGAACTCAGGTCCTTCAGAAGAACAGCCACTGCTCTTAACCACCGAGCCATCTCTCCAGCCCCGTATAACCTGAGTTTTAAGGGGAAAAGTCTGTTTCCAGCAGCCTCATGTGTTCAGCTCATTTAGTTAGACAATATGCCAGTGAAAGAGGCAGGAGATTGGCCTTGGACAAAGAAATGAGTTCTAATCAATATGACTATACTGTTCTGAAATTCTCGTGACAACCACAACTTCATGTATGAAGTTAAACAAGTAACCCCAAATAAAATCAAAAAATGAACATCATGGAAAGGAAGACTGGAGACAGGGTTCAGTGGTTAGGAGGGTTTGTTGTTCCTCCAGAGTTCAACTCCCAGGACCCATGTTGTGGCTCTCAACTCCCTGAAGCTCCAGTTTCAAGGGGTCACACACCAAAAGCACCAGGCACACATGTGGTGTTTGTAGGGTAAAAGGACTAGCCAAAGAAACACATCCTGGCCCTGAAACCAGAACCAGTGAAAGAAACCCACCCTAGCCCTGGATGGAAATCTGAGCAATCCCCATCCTGGAAATATCCCTGGAAAACTCTGCCCCCAAGAAGTCCTATATAAACCCTGCACCTGCTGCCCTTTCCCTGCTGCCCTCTCCCATCCTGGGCTGAGGAAGTCACTCTCCTGAACTCTTCCCTCCCAATGAATCTCTTGAGTGAGGACCTTCTCCTTTGCCAGAGCAAGGGCAGACCCTGGTCCTCTAGAGAACAGCTGAGGGGAGTGAAGCCCTCCCCTGTCAGAGCAGGGCTGTCACATTGGTGAAGTTTTTCCCTGAAGCTGGGCTGTAATCTGCTAGTATACTGCTTACTGAGATCTGCACTCGGTATTCCAGGACTCCCAACTGGCAGAATATGCATGCACTAACACCTACATATGTACTACATGAAAATGTATGTAATATATGTATGTATATGTGTTTGTACACTTGTGCAAAACAGTCATACACATGAAGAAATATTACATTAAAATGAGTTAAAAATAAGTCAGAATATTTTTCCTAACTCACTATGCATTTTGATACATCATAGATCTAAATAAAATGTTCAATATTTTCTTAAACTATCAATCTTTCTAATGAGAAGACAACTCTTGCAGTACTATGCACTCTTCAAATATGCACTCTTCAAATAAAGAGTACACCATTTTAATAGCAAGTGAATTTCATGAAGAAACATTATTTCACAAAAGTCCAACATGTAAAAAGGAAGCTGTCTTTTTTCATAAAATGCAATGATTCCGTCCAGTCTATGAAAGTCCAAATTGTGAACAAAAAGTGAATTATTTCCATAAAAGTCAATAGTTTTTATGAAACTATTTCAACAAAAGTCCAACTGTAAACATAAAGCTGAGCATTTATGAAAAAGCTTAAAGAAAAGTCCAAATTGAAGATAAAAATTAACCCTTCCCATTCTTACTGGAGGCCAACCTTTCAACAAAATTCACTTTTCAGGAGAAGTGCTCTAACATACAGTCCACTCTTCGCAGAAAAGCAGTTTCCAGGCACCTGCCATACTAGGATTTCATTGCTCAATGGATTCTTCAGTTTCAATCAGAGAGCAAAACAGAAAGATCTCAGGCCTGTGGGGCATCTGATCCATTGAGACAGAGAATCCTGTGTTATTGCAGAAATGCATCTATCATGTTAGAAATAAGTTGCTTCTTGTGTTGGAAAAGTGAAAAAAAAAGTAAAAAACATTCTACAACGGGTTGGCAGGTTTGGTTTCTAACCATATTTTGGCAATGAAACATAAACAGAAGTTTTAGGTAGATGAAAAACAATGTTTACTTGAAAAATTAGTTCTAAGGTCAAGTGTTGGGAACAAGAAAAAAACGCCATATCCAAAATGCTACCATTTTGGCTTCAGCCTTCATATTACCTTTAGGATAAAACAAAGTTCAGGTTCCCAAAACCTAGGAGAGCTGGGAACCTTCCAAAAGCTGCCATCTCTTCCTTAAACTGTAGAAATGGTCATTGTGCATCTTTAGTTTTCCAGACCCTCATGACTGTTTCTAACAACAGAAAGAACAAATAAATCTGATTGGTTGGATTGAAAAGCTTACATTCTTATTCCATTGTCAAATGGAACACACAAGAAAAACCCCTGATCTTTGAATCCTTATTGGTGGAAAAGATGTAACTGTGACTTAGCTCAGGTGATCTTGGGGTTTGTGCTTAAATATTTGCTGAAATGAACCTTTGGGGATCACAGTTCAGGTCCCCAGTCTGTTCTGCCATCTTGATGGACCAGGTTTCTGCACTGCTGCAATTAACAAATCTTGCTATGCAGAACTGCCTTTATCTGCTTAGGTTGATTTGGAGCCTCACATCACAACACAGGGTTGCCCCAAAAAGATAAGGACACAATAAAAACGTTTAAATAGGTCACCTAAAGTTTATTAAAGCTAAAACTAACATCTGGGCTATGGTTACCAATGCTTACCAATATGGATGTTTTATTCTGAGAATTTCTTACTTTCTCCTAAGTTGGAAATTGGATTCTCACAGAGATTGGATGCTGTTGCTGTTCAAACCAAATATCTCCCCACCACTGCCATTTTTCAAGCTCAGTCTCTGTTCCCAGACCTTTGCTTCTGCCCTGTGGTATGTCCAGCCACCCAGGTTGGTGAACAGAGATAGCCAGGGTGACCCTGGCCTACCTGTGGTGGGTGCTCAGCTGTCTCTGGATCTGTTTGCTGTCAGCAGTGTGATCCCTGTGCCACAAAAGGTTCTGACTCAAATGGACAAAGCATCAGGTGGTTGTGGCCTGGATGATGTCCATGTCACAGATCCCTTATCCCCCACCCCCTCTGCTCCAAGAATGGCTGCAATCTGGAAATCACTTTCAGCAGGGCTGGAGATCTGAAGATTCCCTGGTATGGGAAGGCTCTGAATTTCTGGTCCAGGGATGATCTGATGACTCTTGGGCTGCCCTATAGTGATGGAGTTTTTCAGCCTAGCAGGTGCACTTCCCCTTTGCTGAAGGCAAATGCCTCAGCAGAGGAACTCTGCCCAGGGCTGTGGGAGGCCTGTTTAGCAGGGCAGCTGGCTCAGTCCTTAAGGTCCTTACAGCAGCAGTTCACTAGAGCCCCTTCTGGTGCTTCTGGATCCACTCAGTGTAGTCGGCCTTAGGTTTGTCTTTTGTAAGATGTGTTTACCCTTTTCTTTTGGTGGCAATGTTTGGTTTCGGTTTTTAAGAAGGAAATAATTATAATGGGTTCCTTCTGGTCTTCACCATCTCCTTTCCTTTGTGGGCATGGAGAGCCCTGGGACATTAAGTGGAGAGGGAGAGAGAGAGAGAGAGAGAGAGAGAGAGAGAGAGAGAGAGAGAGAGAGAGAAGAACCCATTAGCTGAGGCCAACTCTGCCTTTTTATGTCCAAGTTCTTAAGTGAGCTCTGTTGTAAAAAACTTATTAAGACTGAAAAACTGTCACAGAGAAACCCTGTGAGAAGGCTACCTGAAATACTAAGTGTCCTGCTGTGATAGAGTTTGTGCCACAGAATTAAATATCTGGTCTGTTCTGGTAAAAAGGGCTTGGGATGCCTAGGGAAGATCAGCTGCAGAGCCCCAGTCTCTTGGGTCCTGACCTGGGAAGTATTGCAGTGTTGGGCAATGTCTTACTTCCTGCCCTTAGAGTTTTTATCAACTGGTGGCTGTGATCCCTAGGCTGTTGGCAGCCCAGGTGGGCTCTCCTGGCAACTTGGCTCTTGCCATCTGTTCTAGAAGATGGAAAACAGAGCTTTGGTCCTAGGGTTGTATCCCACAGAAGCACCAGACAGACTTATGCTACAGGACTCTCCTGGAAAAAGGCATCTCTGCCTGCATCCCACTGTAGGATGCACATAACTGTCAGGGGGAACCTTGGCCTTCCTCTCTCAGTTGAGGGACAGATCCCCTCCTTCTCCCCGGATTCATTCCTCAGTGCCCTCCTGTCACCTACCTGCTGCCCTTCAGTGTTTGGCACCCAATGACATTAGAGTAGGTCCTTTGGGGCTATTGCTTTATGCAAGCATGCTTCCTTAGGGAATGCTTTCATTTAAGAAAAAGAACAGACTAGTTACTGCCTCTTCTGTTCCTCATGAATGTTTACTTTGTTTCATGTTTTAAAATGTGATTTCTAGAGCAGAGTTGAATGGGGTGATTCAGGCTTGTAATCCCAGGTCTCTAGCTGCATAGGTAGGGGGTGGTGTCTGAATTCCAGGACAGTCACTTCAGCACAGTGAGGATCAGGCCAGCCATGGCTGCCCAATCAGACTATTTTCTTAAACATTTCAATTCACATGGAATCCCAAACTACCCATGATAGTCACATGTTTCTAAAAGAAACAAAGCATGATATGTTACCACACCTGATTTCTGAGAGTCTCATAAAAACATAGTAGTAGACACAGCACTCAGTTTGCTGACATTCAGATACTTGGATAGATGGATCAGGCCTGAGGTTCCATAAACAAACCCATGTCAGAAGCAATGCCTGAGTTGTCTGTCACCAAGATGCAAATAATAATGCTTTTGAGAAATGACAACACCTTCAACAAAGGTTCTTGCAAAACTGCATGGCCACAAGTAGAATTCCTCTCTTTGAGTGGGTGTGGTGGCATACATCTTCAATCTCACCATCAAAAGCAGAGTGCCCTGATCACTGTGAATTCATGGGCAGCCTGATCTACACAGGGAGTTCCAGGACAGCCAGGGTAACACAGAAAAAACAAACAAACAACAAGAAATTCCTCTCTCTGTCACCCTGTTGATAGGGACAGCATGAATCTGATCTTCCTATGATACCCACAGGTCTAAAGCTGGTAGACAAAAAAGTAGCCAAAACACTCTGGGGCACACACTTGCTGAGCAGGACTCTGGTCTCTAAGGAAATAGCGCCACCAACTGGCAGTTGTGAAAACCTCAGACCCTGCAAAGGACATGCTCAACTGACTGCAAAGTAGGGAAGTCTTCCTGATAGCATCTCATCTGGCAGGGGAGCCCCACCTAGGAGACACTAAGAACCCAGAGTTTTAAAGAAGAAAACTGCAAATCTCACAACCAACAAAAGACCAACCAACAAAGAGAACAGAGCAGCCTGTTCTCAGAGCCTGAAGTGCAAAAAAAAAAAAAAAAAAAAAAAAAAAAAAAAAAAAAAAAAAAAAAAAAAAAAAAAAAAAAAAAAAAAAAAAAAAAAAAAAAAAAAAAAAAAAAAAAAAAAAAAAAAAAAAAAAAAAAAAAAAAAAAAAAAAAAAAAGTCTGCCTGGGGCAAGTTCACCCTTGCTAGCCAGCTGAGCAGGCACTAGCATGCCCAGTCAGAAGGGCAATGGGGTCATCAAGTCAGCACAGGAGAGCACACGCTGGAGGGAGGGGTACAGGAGCCCTTACAGGACTGAACACAGCAGCTTGGTGAGGGAACCAGCCTAGGCTTCCACTAGTGCAGAGATGGGCAAGGAGGGAACGTCTTACATACACAAGATGCATCTGTTTTCATCCACAGAGAAGAACGACACTAGGGTTTGCAGGAAGATGGATAAAAGTGGAGATAATCACACTGAATGAAAGGAGTCGGTCTCAGAATGGCAGACCTTGCATATCCCTCAGGCATGGCTCCTCCTACATGTGCTAGAGACTTGGAATGCTGTATGTTGTGAAGGAAGACATGAGGGCATCTGGAGATACTTTGTGGAGAACAAAGTGGCGTAACTGTGGAGGGGGCGGGGAGAAAGTTTGTGGAATCAGAGGAGCATTGGAGCATGGTGGATGGAATAGGCCAAGAGAGAATTATGTAACTGCATGACATCATATAGAGCAACCATATATTATCCAATAAAACAACATGAGGTTAGTTAATAAATGAATGTACGTATCAATGAATTTGTAAATAGATGACAACATATTGCTCTGAGACTCTATCAGGAGTAATCAGGTTGTACAGGTTGGTGAGTGCAGTGGGCAGATCACCATAAATGGATATTTTCCGCAGCTGTCTGAAGACAGAAACACCAGCACATTTCTAGGTTATCACTCCCTGATTCCATGTCTAGAAGAAATAGAGTCAGTGTCAAGCACCATTAGTAATTGTTTTCAAGGTGTAATATTCTCTCTCTCTCTCTTTTAATAGAAAGAAGAGCTTCTTTGGGGTGGGAGATTCAGTGGGATCCAGTCTATCACAGCAGGGCAGGCCCAGCTGCAGGATGGGAACCTAGCTGGTCACATTGCAGGAGCATTTTAGAGGTAGGGATGAATTAAGAAGCAAGTCTAGGCTGTCAAACCTCCAGGCATGCCTTCTTCCTCCAGAGTGTTCCACTTCCTCCAACAAGGCTCTAGATTCTAAAGCGATGCTTCTCAATCAGTGGGTCATGACCCTTTGGGGGGTTGAAGGACCCTTTCACAGAGATTGCCTTCGGCATTCAGAAAACACAGACGTTTACATTACAATTCATAACGGTAGCAAAATTACAGCATTAGAAACTTCATTTAAGGGTCACAGCATTAGGAATGTTGAGGACCACTGCCCTAAACTTTTCAGAATATTTCTTTGTCCATCTCTCCATTATGGGATATTTAGGTTGGTTCGCTCACTGAGCTGTTGTGAACATTGATGTGCAAATTTCTCTAAGGCATGTTGACTTGGAGTGTTAAATATCAAAAGCTGGTAAGGCTGGGTTCCATGGAAAGCTCCTTTTTTGGTTTTCTGAGGACCCTCTCTCTGATCCTCCATAGAGCCCAGAGGAGTTTGTGGTCCACAGAAGCAGTTTGCTTGCATCCGGGTTCTCCAAGCCCCTCCCTCTCCTCCCTCCCAGTATGTGCTCTCCTTGGCTTTCTTGATGACTGCCCTTCTGAATGGGATAGCATGGATCTCAGAGTGTTTTAGTGCCTGCTCAGCTGACTAGCTAGGGTGAACTTGCCCCATGCTGGCTGGCATTTGCGCTTCAGGCTCTGAAAACAGGCTGTTCCCATTTTCAGACCTTTTTTGGTTAAGAGATTTTATACTTTCTTCTTTAAAACTTTGGATTCTTCGTGTTTCCTAGATGGGACTCCCCTGCCAGATGACAGGCTATCACAAAGTCTCTCCCCTCCCACTTGGCAGACATTTGAGCATGTCCTTTGCAGGGTCTGATGTTTTCACAACTGCCAGTTAGTGGCGCGATTTCCTTAGAGACCAGAGTCCTGCTCAGCAAATGCTTACCCCTGAGGGTATCCTGGAAGTGATTAGGCTTTTTGTTGTTCTGTCGCCTTAGATCTTGGGGTACCACAACAAAATCTTTAACTCCTTTGAATTGGTGTCCCTGCAGGGTGACAGAGAAAAAAAATCTAGTTGTGTTCTACTTGTCCAGCTTTCCAAGGACCATTTGCTGAAGGTATTTCCTTTCCCCAAAATACATTTCTGACACTTTGGTAGAAACTCATATGTTGCTTCTGGCATGGGTTTGTTTATGGAACCTCGGGTCTCACCCGTCTATCCAAATGTCTGGTTGTCAGCAAACTGAGTGCTGTTTCTACTATTTATGCTTCTATGACACTCCCAGAAATCAGATGTGGTGACACATCCTGCATTGTTTCTTTTAGGGACACTTTGGCTATGGTAAGTCTTTTGTGACTCCACTTGAATTGCAATGTTTAAGAAAATAGCTACAGAGTCTGGCTGGCTGAGTGGCTCTGACTGGCCTGATCCTGACCGTGCTGAAGTGACTGGCCTGGGATTGCAGCCACCCTTGCCCGTCCACTGCAGGTAGATTTCTGGGCTTTGGAAGCCTGGCTTTGGGGCCCCGTTGGGGAGTGGGGGGCTGCCCTGTGAGACTGCACGGTGCTGCAGCAGGTCCCTTCTCTGAGAACTGTGCCTTTGGATTCTGGATTCCAGCTCAGCAGGAGCCAAGCTGTGGGGCTTGCTCTGCGTTCTGCCAGACCTGGTTTCCAGGGTGAACAGAGTCAGCCTCTCACAGGCTAAAGGTTGATGTTTTTTTAACTCAGGACCCCAAAGGCTGGGACTTTGTCGCTTATTTACCTGAATCGTTCAAAACCTCTTTCACCTTCACAGACCACAAACTTGTCTCCTTGGTATAAACTGTATTGACTGCAGGAGGGGTTTACACAGCCACAGTCTTGGTTATTGCCATCTTAAGCGGTTTCTCTTCTTCAATTTTTTTTTCTCCCTAATTATATAATGTAGCCCTTACATAACAGCTTGAGAAGCCAGCCAGCTCTGCCCTTTTTAATAGTCTACCCATAAACGCACCCTCATCCCCGGGATGAGAGGGTAGAACTCTGATGGCTATTCGCTAACCCGTTTGCCAAGACCTCCCCGCCCCCCCCAAAAAAAACCAAACATTTAGAGAGAGAGAGAGAGAGAGAGAGAGAGAGAGAGAGAGAGAGAGAGAGAGAGAAGGAAGAGGAAGGGGAGGAGTTGGAAAAGGGAAGTGTTGGAGGAGGAAAAGCAGCAAAAAACCAGAGAAAACAATATAATTTATCTTTCCTTAAACCAAAACCAAAAAAGACGGTCTCGAAGGAGGGTACATTGACGTCATCAGCCCAGAAAAGAAACCAAAGGCGGACAGGTGCTGAGTAGATCCAGAAGTACAGTCGACACTGAGGGCTGGATTCTGGATTCTGCGAAAGAACAGCGTACTGTAGAGCACCTGAGCACTGGGAGTGCCGCCCTAGGAATCCAGCCTCGAGCTGTCTGGAGCAGGATCTGGATTTCGGGGGAATCTGCAGTTCCTCTGCAGCTATGGCCAGGGCCCTGCTCAAAACACACAGGCACAAAATACAGACACACAAAACACACAGGAGCCAGGCACCGAGGTGCTTTCAAGTTTGGGTTTCTTTATTTGAAGGATTGATTCTGCTTTTAATAGAATAGGCATTTTACCCAGATGATCAACATGTTTTGTACAGGTTGGCATTTCTTTAAGGATTAACAAGAAATAATCCAAAGGGGATAGTTTTTGAAATCACTCTGTTTAAACTAGTTCAGAGCTCTAATTCCTTATTATTTGTGGTCAGACCGAGAGCGCGGTCTCACCCTTCTAAACTGTCTCTTGGTGTCCAAGCTCAGGCATACAGAGTTTTTAAAGGCAAAAACCACGAAGACGATAGCTGACGTCAAAGTTAGATGCAGGTCAGGGTTATCTTGAAACTTTCACTCCTGATAGAGACAAAGCACAGTAATTATTTTTTAATATATCGTTTTGGGATTGTGCTTTAATTATTTTGGTAAATACACCTGGACCATGGTCACGACTGTGGAAATCTCAAATGTGTGACTATTGGGAGAGACGGTAGAAGGAGGAGAAAACTGTATGCAAATATAAAATGGAGTCATAACAGGATAGTGACTTCTAGACTTTCCAGACTATACTGGAGACTATCATTGAGTTTCCAGGAAAATCAGTGTGTGCTCCTTACTGGTTGGACGTTTACTTTAAGGACCAAATTTTTACTTGAAAGGTTGATATTATGTAAATGATAGCCTTTAAGGAAAGAATTGGCTTCTCATTTCAATCTGTAAAACAAAGGAATTTTTAATGTAGTGATTCAAATTGTTTCCTTTGGATTTCACTTTTAACTTTACACATCAGCACATTAAAGTCCAAAGCACATTTATCATCTTCAAAGTATGGTTGTCTCAAGTTTTCCACACCAGCCCCAGTGTCCCAGGAGACACCATCCCCAGCTGAAGGCAAATGTCTTAAAGCAAGATTCTATATCCTGGAGCAGAGATAAGCATCTCTTGAGAATGAAGTGTCTACCCCTACAAAGGAGGATTCCTGAAGCCACACTTGTAGATGCAAAAGTAGGCTCAAGACGATCATGAAGCCTGAGGTGCTCTAGAGGCCATAGAGACATCCTAACCAGGTCCTACTTTCAACTCTTAACTTCTGGGTACATTTGGGACATCATTAAACTATCTCTAAGTACTTTTAAATCATATTCATCACACACACATGCTCTTTTTACTTTCTGTTATTGTTTTGACTTTTTTTTTAAAGATTTATTTATTATGTATGTAGTATGTAGAAGGTACCAGATGTCATCATAGATGATTGTGAGCCATCATGTGGTTGCTGGGAATTGAACTCAGGACCTCTGGAAGAACAATCTGTGCTCTTAACCTCTGAGCCATCTCTCCAGCCCCTGTTTTGACTTTTTGATTCAGCATTTTGCCAAGGCCCACGCTGCAGCCTAACATCAGGTCCTGATCCCAGGAAGGGGCATCAGTGCAAAGAAATGAATTGTCCAAACACCAGAGAAGTTCCATGCCAGTGGCCGGCTCCAAACAGCTCCATGCCAGAATAGCTCCACTGTCTTTATTTATACAGAAAACAAGCACTTTGTTCCATTCTCTAATATTAACCTCAGGAAAAACAAATATGATTTTCCCAACTTTTACATCAAAAAAATCATGGCTCCCAGAGCTGGCAGTAAACATATCTCTGGCATAGACTAACCTCTTAGGGAACCAAGGGAGAGGAGCCAGGCATTAACACACCATGGTCTAAGTCACACAGCAGGTTTTTTTTTTTGAGGGGAGGGGTTGTTCTGTTTTGTTCATGCAGGCAGATAAGGTTACAGATATACAGAATAGATCCAGACAGAAAAGACTAAACTGGTCACAGTGTGTTACAAAATAGGCTTGAGGGAGAAGAGAAAGAGTATATATCATCTTAGATTTAACAATATAGTTATAAAATAATAAAGTCTTTAAAAAGGGAGTAAAGTAATATAAAAGAAATAAGCCACGGAAAGATGAGAAATGCAGTCTGGATCCTGTATGTTATGGTGTGTCAGGGACCAAGACCCTGGCTTGAGCCTCTAGGCCTCTAGCTAAAGGCTCCCGTGGGAACTGACTGAGAAACCAACCACTGAGCCAGCATGATGTTCTCCCAAGTAGAATAGACATTCTCCCAAGTAAAATAGATGTTCTCCCAGGTAGAATAGATGTTTTTCCCAAAGTAAAAGAGATGTTCTGGTTTGCTTCACAGTAACAGAGAAGTAACTCTAAAGAATAGAATAACAGGAACATTCTGTGGCTAGGTTACGTAGCAGTCCTCCCTTAAAGGTAGCTCTAAAGAATAGAATAGCAAGAAT
>PVIH01026426.1:0-18778 GCA_004025045.1 Sigmodon hispidus | reverse complement strand
TTTTCATGGTGTCCCAGATTTCCTGAACATTTTGAGTTATGGCTTTTTTAGTTTTACTATTTTCTTTGACTGATATATCTATTTGAGCTACTGAGTCTTCCACTTCAGAGATTCTATCTTCCATCTCTTGAACTCTGTTTGTTATGCTTGTATCTGTGGTTCCAGCTTTTTTCTTCAGGTTTTCTATTTCCATGTTTGCTTCATTTTTTGCCTTTTTATTGCTTCTATTTCAGCTTTTATTTCAGCTTTTAGTTCCTGGCATGTTTCTTTCTTAGATTTGTTCATCTCTTCCAATTTTTTGTTGTATTTTCTTATTTCTTTAAGACTTTTTTTCATATCTTCTTTTAGAGCTTCAGTGATCATCAAAAAGGAATTTTTGGTGTTGCTTCCTTCTGTTTCCTTTTCATTGCTCAATTAAGGTCTTGTATTTGTAAGATCGCCACTCTCTTCTGGAGTTACCATGTTGTCCTTTGTATTATTATGCAATGTTTTGCACTGATGTTTGCCCATGGCTTCAGTGGTTCATGATTAGATGGGTCCTGGTCAGTTGTGGCATTTGGGTTTGTGTGCCTCCTGTCAACTCTCTGGTCAGGGTCTGATTCTGTCTTTCAGAGACCCCTGCAGTTGTTGGTTCACTCAGTTCGAGGTCGTGATGGGTAGCTGTGCAAATTCCCTCAGCAGGAGCCGGGCTGGTTGATTCTTTAATATGATGATATTGGTACTGTTCCTGTACCAATTGTTCTAACCAGCAAATTCTCCTCTATCAAAGGCAATTTCTGAACCCAAATTGGCTTATCTGTCAATCATTTGAAAGGCAAGGTTATGATTGTCTTTTATACTGTGTTTTTGTACAATCCAAATGACTGGTGACTATTTTGCATAGCCTCTTGTAACATGGTCTTCAGGGACATAATTGAGTTTGTGGTTGATATTTGAGCCTGGAGGGATTTTAATTCGGGTGTTCCATTGCTGTAGAAGATCACAACCCCATGAATTCAATGCTATGTTGGGGATGTATGTCTTCAATCTTTCTCTTTGTCCTTCTTCTCCTATGCATTCAAGCCATCTAACACTGTATTTTGTCTAAGATATTTTCCCAATACCTAAAAATTAAACATATACCTCCTTGAGAGGCCATCTGGATGCCATGATTGTGGGGTTATGATCAAAATGTCAGCTCCCTTGTCAATTAAGCCTTGCATATGAATATTATCTATTCTTACTTTCAATTTTGGTCTTTGTTCATTTGTGGAAGTCTACCAAAATATATGTTAAATTGATTTACTTGATACTGTCAAATTTTCCTTTAGAGGCAATCTATTGTCTATCACTACATGGTCTTCTGTTCCAGGCTTTGGAATTGATACTCATCCTAGAAGGCTGCTCTTCTACTGTGGCCACCAAATATCGCGGAATAAACTCGCCATC
Source organism: Sigmodon hispidus (assembly GCA_004025045.1). NCBI lineage: Eukaryota > Metazoa > Chordata > Mammalia > Rodentia > Cricetidae > Sigmodon > Sigmodon hispidus. The sequence continues at coordinate 17,350 of PVIH01026426.1, read as the reverse complement.
AATTTTTATGTTTTAAATAAGATTTATTTTGTTATAATTACAAGTAAAAAAGCCAGCCACAACAATACGGAGCCGCCGCCGCGCACTTCAGCCGGAAGCCCGCCGCCGTGCTTCCGCTGCCGCCGCGCGCTCCAGCGCGCGTGGGCGCGCACTGTAAACAACGCCTCCGGGATACACGCTACAACTGTGACTGGATATGACTGAACGTTCTTTGGCTTTGAGGTCTGCTTCTTGGAGGCTTCTTGGGTGAAGACCCAAGTTACGTTTCTCAATGGTAAAAGGATGGAATGGGCTTCAAAGTGCAGGTCTAAGGTGTCACAGATCAGAAGACATTCAGTGTTTGTAGTTGGCAGTTTGTGTATGTTTTGATTTAATTCAAAGTCTACTAATTAGTGAGTACATGCCCTGTTCTCTTTCAGGGATTGTGATGCCTCAAACAGTAGGATAGTCTCCAAATCCACCCATTTGCCTGTGAATTTTAGAATATCATTTTTTTCTTACTGCTGAGTAGTATACCGTTGTGTAGATGTACCACAGTTTGTTAATCCATTCTTCAGTTGAGGGACATCTAGGTTGTTTCCAGTACTTGTTATTACAAATAATTCTGCTATGAACATAGTTGAACTAATGTCATTGGAGTGTGACTGTGCATTTTTAAGGTATATACTCAAAAGTGGTGTTGCTTGGTCCTTGGGGAGATTGATTCTCAATTTTCTGAGAAACCACCATAGTGCATTCCAGAATGGATTAACAAGCTTATACTCCCACCAACAATGAAAGTGTATTCCCCTTGCTCCACAAACTCTCCACCATAGGTTGTCATCTGTGTCTTTTATCTTAGCCAATATGACAGGTGTCAGGTGATATCTCAAAGTTGTTTTGATTTGCATTTCTCTGACGGCTAAAGATGATGAGCACCATTTCAAGTGCCTTTCAGCCATTCATAATTCTTTTGCTGAGAATTTCCTTTTTAGATGTGAACCTCATTTTTTGATTGGGTTATTCAATGTTTTGGGCCCTAGATTTTTGAATTCTTTATATATCTTAGAGATCAATTCTCTATCACTTTGTTTGGTGAAAACCTTTTCCCATTCTGTAGACTGTCGTTTTTGTCTGATTTACTGTGTCCTTGACATTACAGAAGCTTCTTTGTTTCAGAAGCTCCCATATTTTAATTGTTGTTTTTAGTGTCTGTGCTCTTGGTTTTATATTTTAAAAGTGATCACCAGTGATGATGTGTTGGAAGCTTTTTTCCACTTACTTTTCTATCAATTTCTGTGTGGCTGGGTTTATGTTGAGGTCTTTCATCCACTTGGATTTAAATTTTGAGCATGCCAACAATATTTGTTGAAGATACTATCTTTCTACCATTACAGTTTTTTGGCCTGTTTGTCAATAATTGAGTGTTCATAGGTGTATAGGTTAATGTATGAGAGTTCAATTTGATTCCATTGATTTACATGTCTGCTTTTAGGCCAGCATCAGCTCTGTTTTTATTACTATATCTCTATAATATAATTTGAACTCAGAGATGATGATGCCTCCTGAGGTTTTTTTGTTGAGCAAAATTGTTTTGGCAATGCTGTCTTTCCTGTTATTCCAATAATTTTGAGCACAGTTCTTACAAGTTCTGTAAAAATTTGTGTTTAGATTTTGATGAAAATTGCACTGAATCTGTAGATGGGTTTTGGTAAGACTTCCATTTTCACTATGTTGGTTCTACCTATCCATGAACATGGGTGATCTTTCCATTTTGTCACATCCTCTTCAATTTCTTTCTTCAGAGTTTTAAAATTTTTGTCAAAGAGATCTGAAAATTCTTTGGTTATGAAGACACAAATGTATTTAATGCTGTTTGCAGCTATTATAAAAGGTGATGTTTCCCTTATTTTTCTCAGTCCTTTATCTTTAGTGTACAAGACTGCTACTGATTTCTTTGAGTTAATCTTGTATCCAATCTGAAGGTGTTTATCAGCTGTAGAAGTTTCCTGATGGAAATATGCAGGTTATTTATTTATACAATCATGTCATCTACAAAAAAAGATAGGTTGACTCCTCTTTCCCAAATCTATCTGTTAAATCTCCTTTAATTTTCTTATTGCTTTAGGTAAAATTTTGAAAACTATTTTGAATAGAAAAGGAGAGAGGGAACTATTTTGTCTAGTTCCTAATTTTAATTGGATTGCTTTAAGTTTTTCCCTTTTAATTTGTTTTTGTTCATTGGCTTTTTTGTAAATCACATTTATTATATTAAGGTATTTTTCCTGTATTCAGGGTCTCTTCAGGACATTTATCATAAAGGTATGTTGATTTTTCTCAATGGCTTTTTCAACATCTAAGGAGTTGATCATGAGTTTTTTTTCATTCAATTTGCTTATATGGTAGATGACATTTAAACTTTTGATATGTTGAACCTTCCATGCATTTTTTGGGATTAAACCTACTAAATCATGGTGAATAACTTTTTTATATATTGTTGGATTCAGTTTCACAGAATTTTGTTGAATATCTTTGCATCAAAATGAATAAGGAAAATTGGTCAGTAATTCTCTTTCTTTGTTGCCCCCATTTAGTGGCTTATGTTTTAGGGTTATTGTAGCCTCATAAAAAGTGTTGGGCAATAATCCTTCAATATCTACTGTATAGAAAAGTTTGTTGAGAATTGGTATTAGTTCTTTGAATTCTGGTAGAATTCTAGTAGAATTCTGGTAGACATCTGGTCCTTCGCTTGTTTTATTTGGCTGAAGTTTAACAAAAACTTCATTTGTTTGGTTTTATAAGTCTGTTTATGTCTTTAATCTACCCTTGATTTAATTTTGGGAATTAGTGTTTTTTCAAGAAGGTATCCATTTCTTTTAGGTTTTCGATTTTAGTAGAGCATAGGTTTTCAAATTATGAACTTATAATTGTTTGAATTTTCTGGTTATCTGTTGTTATATCCCCCTTTTCATTTCTGATCTTTTTGATTAGAATACTCTCTCCTTTTTAGTTAGTTTCAATAAGTGTTTGTGTACCTCATTGACTTTCTCAAAGAACCAACTTTTTGTTTCTTTGATGCATTGTATTGTTCTCTTTGTTTCTATTGTACTGACTTCAGAACTTAGATTGATTTTTTGCTGCTATCTATTCCTTCTAGGTGAGTTTGCTCCTAATTGTTCTAGGATCCTCAGCTGTGCTGGTAATTCCTTTTTGTGTGATTTCTCTAGTCTTTTCATTTAGGCATCTAGTGCTATGAATTTTCCCCTTAAGACTACTTTCATTTTATCTCATTACTAGGGTATATCGTGGATTCATTTTCATTTAATTCTAGAAAGTATTTGATTTCTTTCTTAATTTCTTCCTTGTCCCAGAAGTGGTTCAGTTGAGTGATGTTTACTTTTCATGAGTTTGCAGGCTTCCTGTGATTCTTGATTTTGTTGAACTCTATCTTTAGACCATGGTGATCTGAAATGGTACCATGAGATTTACCAATTTTTTGGTACCTGTTGACATTTGCTTTATGACCTAGTATGTGATTTATTTAAGAGAAAGTTCCATAGGGTACTGAGAAATATGTATATTGCATTTTGTTTGGGTGGTAAGTTTGGTATATATCTACTAATACCATTTGTGTCATAACTTGTGCTAGATCCCTTTTTTCTTTTTTGAGTTTCTGTCTGTCTATCTATAAAGGTGGATCTATCCAAGGGTGAAAGTGGAGTATTGAAGTCTCCCACTATTAGTGTGTCAATTTGATAGGTTATTTAAGCTTTAGAAATGTTTCTTTTACTTATATAGGTGCCCTTGTGTTAGAGGCATAGATATTTACTTTTGAGAGTTTATGTTAGTGAATTTTTTCTGAGATGAATAAGTAGTGACCTCCCTGTTCTCTTTTTAGTTATTTTAGTTTAATGTCTATGTTTTTAGTAATTAGAATAGCTACATCAGCTTTTTTCTTAGGGGATTTGATTAAAAAATAAAAGATAAACTTTTCCCAGCCCTTTACTCTGAGCCTGTGTTTTTCTTTAAAGTTGAAGTTCATTTCTTATATGCAGGCAAAGGATCGTTTTTGTTTTTGTATCACTTATGTTAGGGTGTGTCCTTTCATAGGTGAATTGAGTCCATTGATATTAGGGTATATTAATGACTAAGGATCAATATTTCCCATCATTTTTGGTAGTAGCTTGTGTTTCCTTTTGGAGGGTTTCTTATGTGGGCATATCAATTGTCTGTGTTTACATGTATTTTTCTCATTTCCTAAGGTTGGAGTTTTCCCTCTAGGGCTTTTGGTAGGGCAGAATTTGTGGTTAGATATTGTTTAAATCTGGTTATGTAATGAAATATTTTGTATACTCCATCTATGTTGATTGATAGTTTTGCTGGGTACAGTATTCTAGGTTGACATCAATGCACTTTTAGTGTCTGTATAATGTCTTACCAGGACCTTCTTGCTTTCATTGTTTCCCTTGAATATTCAGGTACTATTCTGATGGGTCTGCCTTTATAAGTGATTTAACTTTTTCCTTGGTAGCTCTTTGTTCTGTAGGTTTATAGTCTTGATTATCATATGATGAGCAGACTTTTTTTATGTCTAGACTACTTGGTGTTCTGTAGTCTTCCTGTTTTTTTTTTTTTTTTTTTTTTTTTTTTTTTTTTTTTTTTTTTTTTTTTTTTTTTTTTTTTTTTTTTTTTTGGCATTTCCTTCCTTATACTGGGCAGTTTTCATCTATGATTTTGTTGAATATATTTTCTGTGCCTTTGAGCTGATGTTATTCTCCTACTTCAATTCCAATTATTCTCAGGTTTAGTCTTTTAATAGTTTCCCAAATTTCCTGGATATTTTGTGTTATGACTTTTTTGGTTTTGGTGTTTTCTTTAACGATGTATCTATAACCACTATTGAAACTTCGACCCCAGAGATTCTCTCTCCCATCTCTTGGATTCCGTTGGGTATGCTTGAATCTGTGTTTCTGGATTATTTTTTTAGATTATCTACTTCTAGTTTTCTCCCAGTTTGTGACTTATTTATTGCTTATATTTCAGTTTTTAATCCTTCGTTAATTTCTTTCAACCCTTTGTTTTCTTTTTCTTGGCTTTCTTTTTTTTGTAATGTGTGATCAGAAATTGTACATACTTCATTTTATTTATTGATGTTCTTTTTTATTTTTATAAATAAATTCATATATTTTATTCATATATCCCTTTGTTCAAACTCCCTTCTCCCTCTTGCCCCTCCTGGTCACTTTTTCTTTCCTTTAAGGCTTTGTTCATCTCTGTTGATTTTCTGTTTACATTTTCTTCTACTTCTTTAAGGGAGTTTTTAATATTCTGTTTTAGGCCTTGTTTTAGTTTCATAAAGCTGTTTTTTAGGTCATTACCTTTTGTTTCCTCTTTGTTGTTATCTTCAGACCTTGAACTACAGAACTACTTTCTTCTGGTGATATCTTATTGACCTTTGTATTGTTGTATGTATTCTTGCTCTGCTATCTGCCCATTGTTTCCCCAGTTCACTCTTAGTTAGTTTTTGATCAATACTTACTGAGTTGTTGTCTGAGTGCTTTAATCAGTTATGTGTTCAGAGCTTCAGCTGTTCTCATGAGGTTGCAGTAGTCACCTCTTGACCTCTTACCTCTCAGCTGTGTTCCCAGAAACTTGGCTCTTCCCACATTGCTATTATACCAGCAGTGTTTTCTGTTGGCTATGATCTGCACTGTAGCAGAATGGCCATTCACAGCTCAGGTTCAGATGGTGGAAGTCACCTTCTGACCTCTGACCTGTCAGTTGTGCTTTTAGGATCTCTTCTGCTTCCTTTCTAGAATTATGCTAGTCATGGTCTGTACAGATTGTGTTCCTTGGCTGAAGAGGTGGAGTCTCTTATCTCTAAGCTGAGTGCCCAGGAACAAGAGATTCAGCTATTCCTTTCTGCAATAATGCCAGTCCTATTTTTGGCAGGATGTTCTCTGCACAGAAGCAGAGTGGCTTTTCAGGGCCTGGGTTCAGGTGGCAGACTTGATTTTTCCTCTATTCATCTAGTGCTATGTATTTTCCTCTTTACACTACTTTCATTGTATCCTATGATTTTGGGTATGTTGTACATTCATTTTTATTAAATTTTAGGAAGTCTTTGATTCATTTCTCAAGTTATTCCCTGAACCAGCAGTGGTTCAATTTTCATAGATTTCTGTGGTTTTTTTTTTTTATGTTATTAAATTCTAACTTTAGGCCATGGTGATCTGATATGATACAGGGGTTGTTCTTTCTTTTTTATTCATTTATATTTGCTTTATGACCAAGATTATGGACAATTATTGAAAAAGTTTCATGAGGTGCTGAGAAATTTGAATATTCTTTTTTCTTTGGATGGAAGCTTCTATAGATATCTTTAAGTCCATTTATTTCTCTTTTGAGTCTCTGTCTGTTTGACCTATCCAAGGGTGAAAGTGGGGTATTGAACTCTCCCACTAATAGAGTGTGATATTTGATGTGTGTTTTAAATTTTACTGTGTTTCCTTTACATATGAAGGTGTCCCTATATTAGGGGCATAAATTTATAGGATTGAGATCTCATCTTGATCAGTTTTTTCTGATATAAATAAGTAATGTCTGTTTTGGTCTTTTTTGATTGATTTTAGTTTGAAGTATACTTTGTTACATATTAGGATGCCAACAGCAACCTGTGTTTTGGGTCCATTGGATTGGAAAATCTTTCCCAATCCTTTACTCCAGGCCTATGTTTGTCTTTGAAGTTGAGGTGTGTTTCTTGTATGAAGCAAAAGATTGGGTTTTGCTTTTCTATCCATCGTGTTAGGATAATTTTGTAGGTGAATTGAGTCCACTGATATTAGGGAATATTAATGACCACTGTTATTTTCTTTTATTTTTGGTGGTAGCTTGTATATATTTCTTTTCTTTGGGCTTTTTTTTCCTGGTGGATTATTGATTGTTTGTGATTTCATGGGAGTATTTGGGTTCCTTATGTTGGAATTTTCTCTCTAGTGCTTTGTGTTTTGTGATTTGTGGATAGGTATTGTTTCAATCTGTCTTTGTTGTAAAATATCTTTCTTACTCCATTTAATTGATTGATAATTATTCTGAACATAGTAATCTTGGTTGGCACTCATTTAGTGTCTTCATAACTTCTTACCAAGACCTTTTTGCTTTTATTGTTTCCATTGAATAGTTTTTTGTCATTCTAATGGTTCTGCATTTATAGGTAAGTTGGCCTTTTCCTTTGCAGCTCTTAATATTGTTTTTCTTTTTGCTGTTTGTCTTGTGGCTTGATTATTATGAAGCAAGTAGACTTTTGGGGGAATCTAATCTATTTGGTGTTCTGTAATCTTCTTGTATCTTTAAAGGCTGTTCTTTCTTTAGGTTGGAAAAGTTTTCTTCTATGATATTATCAAATACATTATCTATGCCTTTGAGCTGGTATTCTCCTTCTTTTTATTTATTATTCTCAGGTTTGGCCTTTTCATGGTATCTCAAATTAATTGAAAATCTTATATTGTGGCTTTTTTTGGTTTTAATGTTTTCTTTGAGTGACTTATCTATTTCCAACATTGAGTCTTGTAATCATAAGACTCTCTCTTCCATTTGTTGGATTCTATTGGTTATATTTATATTTGTAGTTCCAGATCATTTCTTCAGAGTAAGAAACTATAAATTTCTTTGTAGATAAAACAAAAAAGAAACTCCCCCACAATATTCATACTTAAAGCAGAATAAAAAGAATATGTTAAATGCTGCAAAATAAACAAATATCACATGTAAAAGAAAGGCACTTATATTAACTTTAAATACAAAAGTACAAATTAGGATTAAGAATTCAAACAGCAAATTAATATATCAATGACAGCAATTAGCAAGTTGCTGTCACTAACAATTTTAGGTGACACTGACTTCAGCCCATAAATTAATTTTTCAGATTAAATTGAATTGTTTATGAACAAAATCTGCATTTCATTTCTTAAAACAAACTTATTTCAGCTTTAAGGATTAGAATATTCTTAATGTGAAAGATTAGACAAAATTATTACTAGCAAATAACTCTGGGAAGTTTGGAGATAATGTTATACTAATGTTTAAGGAAATAAATATCAAGTAGAAAAAAAGAAATTTGTTTCTAATCAAGGGCACAGTTAGCTAAGAAAATATTGCAATTCTAGACATAAATGCACATTAATTTTATGTAAAAAAGTTTTATTGAACTTAAATCACCAATTAACTGAACAAACTAACAGTGGATGGTTTTACCTACTTCAATAGCTAATTTATCTTGACAAAAAACAAAACAACAACAAAATTAAATAATAACAACAAAAAAGAATTAATTGTTATTATACTCTAAGTAGGCCTCATTCTCCACTCAAACACCACAGAATGCACATTTTATTTAGCATTCACACACAAAAATACTTTAAATAGGTAGCATATGGGAAAACAAAACAAATACTAAATGTTCATAAAATTTAAAAATTTTAATAGTTCTTGACTAAAGATGATATAATAAGCTTTGAAATTAAGAAGGCAATCTCAATGAAATTTCCAAATAAAAATGGAGATATAACCATAATGACCATCTCTTGTTTCAAAATGCAACCTCTGGTACTGGGATAAGGTTGCATCTAATTCAATTATTGATCAAATATTTCCCGTAGAAATTCCTCAAACAACTCAGCCTTTTGCCAAGAGTAGACTTTGCTTTCCACAAAGTGACAACATGTCTCCATTGCTGAAGAAAACATCTATTTAATTCCTTCAACAAGGTAAAGTTGATCTGGGACCTACCTAGTGATTTTAACTCTATATGCAGATAGTCTTTGATACAGAAAAGCACCCTGCTTCCTACCAAAAGAGAAATATAAATACTAAGTCAGCCACATACATTTTGGTCTAAAATGGTTCTTTCCTACAAGATATACTGGGAAAATGGTGGCAAGAATCTTGTGATAGTAACCAACCATTATTTCATTTGACTTAAGGCCCACTTCATGAGATAAACTCATATCCGACATTGATTCAGTAATTAATAACTTGTTACCATGATAAAACTATATACTGCTCTTACAAAAAGAAGGAGGAGGAGAAGGAAGAGAAAACATGGCAATAAAATGACTCTTAATGATATTTTGTTATAATCAAAGATCTGTGCCTATCTCAGCCATCATTGTAGAAGATTTCAACAGTAGACAAAAACAAATACAGAGACTCACAGTGAGATATTACAGAAAGTTAGAGCCCTTTGAATATTCAACTCTAAACAAGATGTGTTTTTATTAAATCTTATCTTGTAGGGCTCAGAAAACCCCATAGAAAAGGTTGTATAAAGAGCCTATGGTAATGAAAGGTGTCAAGAACACAATACCTTCTAAATTAAATAATAAAATCTAATATAAAACCATATAGACAGAGACAGAATATCCAGAACTTGCATAGGTCTTCATCAGATCATTTGTATGTATGTCTTCCAATTTATTAGTTTGAGTTTGATATAGTTTTTATTTGTTTGTTTTGTTTTGTTTTTTATAGAATTCCTAAATGTGTGACAGAATGGATCACTAAAACTTGGGCCTTCTTTTAGGCTTTATTCCTTCTTTTTGAGTGGATTTTGTTTTCCAATGTCATTGTGTTAGTTTTGCTTTGTTTTACAATTTATTTGATCTCATTATTATCCCTTAGAAGTCTGTATTTTTTTTTTCTAATGATGGATGAAAAGGTTATAAATCTGGATGGAAGGGAAGGCATAATATTTGGAATGCTCATAGTGAAAATAAACCATAATCTAATATTTAATGGGAAGAAAAATAACCTACTTTCAATAAAATAGATATTAATTTTTGTGTCAGCAAATTGCACTTATAATTATTTTGTTATTATTTTGGCAAAAATAAATATAAAATTAAAAATAGCAAACTAGTTTCTAGCATTTATGAAAATTCATAAAGATAAAAAACACCTCACAAAAAAAACTAAGAGAGAAATAAAAAATACTTGAGCATTAAATGAAAATGCAAAGGCAACACAACAAAGATATGAGACACTTCAAAGGCACTTTAATTTTATTTATTTATTTTTATATATTTTTTTTCTTTTACAGGGTTTTATAATTGAAGCTACTTTTACACTTGTGCTTAAATCCATTTTGAATAAGTATGAGCATATGGTATGAGACAATGGTTGAGTTTCCTTATATCATCTGCTGTTTAGCCTGTTCTTCGTCTCTAGTCTCTAATTGTTTAGTCATGGAGAGTTCTTAGTCCCAGTAATGACATTCCTCTGGTCCTTTTTTTTCTTTTTCTTCTTGTTTTATGATGCTTACTCTTCTGAATATTCATTATCCACTGCTTTAGCAGATCCTAGGCTGGACAATGATCAAAGCAGAGAGATTTGTTTCTTACATTTGTAGTGATTGGGAAATGTAATATCAAGCAACGACATGATGAAAGCTCTGCCCTCTGTTACTTCATTGCACAAGATAGAAGGACAAGAGATTATTTGGGTGGAAAAAGGGACTCAACTCACTTTCCCACCTGCACAACAGCACCTTGATATTAATCAACTTAAGAGTGCACAGTTCTCATTTCTAATTTCCTCTTAGTAATCTTTAACTCCCAAATACAATGACACTGGAAATTATATTTAAAATCCATAAGCTTTGATGGACACTGGTTCACCACAAAAACTGTCTTCTTACTTAAAAGTCACTCCTTTTTTCTCTAAAGTTTACATAAATCTTATTCCTTGTGCTGGTCAAGTTCTATGGGGTTTATGTTCCACTACAGCAGTAGAAAAACGAAGGTATATTTGCATCACTTTGTTTCTTTTTTTCCTGTAGAAAATATGTGTCCCATTTATTTTATTATTCCAATCACAGTAAAAGGATCATATTTGTTCACTGTAATCTATTCACCTCTTGCAGCATACATTTAGTTCTGAAGAGCCAAATCTCATGCAAATGCTACAGTCTGTTGCCATTGTCTACAAATTACAATGAAGCCCAGTAATATTTTCCCATTTCTCAAATACTGCGTCTTTCTCAAATACAAAGTGATCATTCTCATGTAAAGAAAAATTAAGTTTTCCCTGAGCTCCCCTGTGGAAATTATTGGGAAAGTGATAAATATTTGTTACCAAAGAGCACAAGTTATTTGCTAAACTGAAGGAAAATCCAGAGGACAAAACCTTAAAGATGACTAGGTAAAAACACACAGTTGAGGTTTTCAATCTACTAACAGAGAAGGTTCATGAGGAAGGAAACAAAGGTGTCCTTAGGTTGACATTTAAGAGTCTCTATTCTATTACAGTGGCTGCTCAATGGAAAGCTTTATTATAGACAACTTTTTTATTAATGAAAATACATACACTTAAAAGAGGAAAGCACATTTCAAATTCACAAAACATGCATTTGAGACTTCATTATATTTTTGTAAGTCCAAAATATAATGCCTGTTTAGTAGACATATACATTACAAATGAGGTGGGGGGTGTCACATGTTTACCCAGTGCAACAGTTTCTCCAGGAATAAAAGTTAAAAGGTCTTGCATCCCTCACATATCAAAACACAGCTACTACTCACTGTACTTCTTTTAACACTACTAAACATATGAATAACACTTTCTATCACATCCAAGACAGGGATAACTCAATACATCTCTTGCTATTTCTCCAAATCCCTGTTTCTTCACTTGTATGTACAAGTATGAATATAGACTATCAGTATCCCTAACAAGTCTGTCTTAATGTTTCAGTGTGTTAAAAAAATGATTTCAAACAATAGTCCCCAAAATGTTGTTCTATTCTGATTCATGTTATAAGACATCTGAAAGAAATGATGGAATGAAAATCTATGTCTGACCCCAAAACCCAAAATCCAAATTAAAATTTCTCACCCATTAAAAGCTGGCCATATTGAGAATACTGGTTTCTTTTGCAGAAGACTCAGAGAAACATGTATAAAATTAAAGAATAAAGAAAGAGTAAATAAATCATTTGGGGATGAAGCTAAGAAATGTTGAAAAGAACAATGGAACCATCCAAAATCTAAAAAAATAAATAAATAAAAAATGGCAAAAGATATGAAAAGAACAGAAATTAGTGAAATGAAAATAACAAAGGTAAAACGAATTAATCTAAGACCCAACACTTTGAGAAGATAAACAGGATTAAAATAATACTCAATTAAGTTATAAATTTTAAAAGAAATAGTTGAATTAATAGATTTTTCCAACTTACCAAAATTAAACAAATAATAAGTAACAATTTAAACAGACTCATAAAAATAAGATTGTTAATATATGATATAACAAAAACAATAATAATTACCATTAAAGCTAAAAAACAACCTGTCATATATGAATTTAAAGTAGTTTATTCAAATTGTATAGATAATATATAACCAATAGTTTTAAATTTTATTTTTGAAATATTAAAAATCAAAAGAACACTTTAAATTATGTTTATTATGTCAATATTGTTCTAATATCAAAACCAGTTAAGAATATAACATAAAAGAAAACTATAGGTCAATACCTGAATGATATAGATGCAAATATTTAAAATAACATCTAACCTTTAATCTTTCATGTTTTTAGAAATCAATGCAGTGAGAAATGCTAAGTAGTATCTAAAACATTTAGTTTTCACTTTAATGCATAGTTTTAATACAGTTTAAATGTCAACTATGTTCATAGCAGCATTATTCATAATAAAAAGAACCTGGAACCAACCTTGATGCCCCTCAACTGAGGAATGGATTAACAAACTGTGGTGCATCTACACAATGGAATACTACTCAGCAGTAAGCTAAAATGATATCCTAAAATGATATCCTAATGGATGGATTTGGAGAATATCCTCCTGAGCAAGGTCTCACAAACACAGAAGGATAAGCAGGGGATGTACTCACTCATTAGTGGTCTTTAAGCAAAAACATTATTTTTTCATTGAATGATGATGGGTGAATAATGTGATTTAAAACACACACACATACACAAAATCAAAACAAAACTTCTGATTTGACTGTAGAAAGGTTGCTTAGCAAAAATTTCTGGTGGTCTGTATTAGGAAATCAGAATTTCCCCATGTAAACACTTGTGAGGTCAAGGAACAGAATTTCATCGAGGTTTGGTCAGCTAAGGAAAGACCCCAGGACTCAGAGGTGGCTCTCTCTCTTGGCTCCAGCATACCCTAGGAAGAAACTCCTTTGCCATTCCCTTGCATGCCTCTGTCTCCTTTTCATCTCATCAGAATTTCTTTTTTACTGTAAGTGTTTTTAGAATAATAAGTATTCTAAATATTATATTGAGAAGTTGTTGAGAATCTTTTGCAGTAGTGGACAAAGGGTATCCATGGGCATTAGCTGTGACCTACTGTGATTTCTTCATGTATAGCTGAGCCTAATCTCATTTGAGGAGCTGTAGATTTTCTTTTTTTATGTTTCATGTATTTTAGGGAAAAGATAAGTTTTATTACTGTGTATGTTTTTTTGTTTTTTGAATTGTTCCTTTGTTTTTAGTTATTCTGAATGTTTTTCTTTTTTATATAAAGTTTAATATTTATTTTCAAAAAACAATAAAAAGGAAAAATGTGTTATTTGAAATATAAATAATTAATTTCTCTCCCTTTCTGTTCTTCAACTCCTCTCATGACTCTCATCTTCTTTTCAAACTGACAGGTTTCTTTTTTTTCTGTATAATTTTATAACATATATAGAGAAGTGTATTATATTTTCTGTCTCTCTGTGAGTTTGTGTGTGAGGGAAAGAGAGAGTGAGGGTCACACACATATTTGTATATTTTTCAGGCAAAACAATTTTATATTTGATAATCAATTAGGAACCCTTTCCCTGGGAAAGCATTTATAGTTACTATAGTTCTTTGTCTAGAGGTGATACATTAAGATTTGTTCAGGTCTTGATTACCCAGCCTTTCTACTAGACACAGTCTCTCGAACCTATCCTGGTTCCCTGACTCTTACAATATCTCAGCTTCCTCTTTTTTTGTACAGCTACTAATGATATTCTCTTTACTTGAATAGTGACATCAAAGCATTTTACTATCAATAATGCATTTAAATTTTATATGCATTTATGTGTATTGAATGTTAGTTCATATTTTTTTTAAAAAAAAACTACTGACATTGCGTTCATAACTAGAAAATGTATTCTACCAATATTTATAAGTGGCATAAGAGAAGTTACTGACTCACAAAGGCCTATATCTTTAAAAGACATTGCTAAATTTGTGACAGTTATTTTAACACAAGAAACTGTACCAATTAACTGAGAAGACATATAGTGAGCAAAGAATAGCACTTCTTTATTAAGAAGGTCTTTCTGTATATGTTCTCTTTGTCTCACTAAAGTTATTTCTTCTGTCACCAAAGCAAAAAGCAAATAAAAGACACAGTTTATTTACTCATAAGAATAAAGCATATAGCTTCTTACTTTTATTTCTGAAAGTCCAAATTTTGATGCACAGTACATGATTCTAACCAACAACAAACAATCTCTGTGTGGGTAATAAGCAACAATAGTATAAAATCTTTTACAAAATAATGCTCAGAATTAGGACAGAAGAGATTTGTATGAGATCTGTAAATGTGTAGCCAATAACTTGCTCTGTTAATTGATTTAAGTCCTGTTCAAAATTTTCTATAGCTTAAAGATGAAATGAAAAATGACAATTTTCTAATCATTGCAATATAATATCACAAAGAATGTTAACATTATGGAAAAAGAACTTGGCAATATTGAGGAGAATACCTATATTATAGAATTTTGGATATTTCAAATATACCTTTATAATTAATAGATTTAAACCATTGAACGTATTGTATAGAGTTTTGGTCACAATAAATTTTCAAATAATACAGCAATGTAAATGTATGCTTATTTCCATAAAACCTTGTTATTTTCAGTATAAACTTTTAAATTTACAACATATATATATATATATACACACAAATACATTATACATCTGATAGGTACATCATTTTCTTCTTTGTTTTCTGTATCTTTACATATTATTTGGTGTGGCATCATTGTACATGTAAGTACATGCCCCCAAAAACTTGTTCAGTCAAAACTGTATTAGACAGGGGCAAACTGTTACTTTGAAATTATTTCTTTATTCAGCTGCTTCTCTTTGAAAATTTCCCATATACCTATCACCTATCAGTGTAACAGTGAATTAAACAACCATTTTTTTCTTGCTACTTACCATTATGTTAATCTATTTACTACCTTCATCTCATCTATGAGTCACCTATCATCTATCTACTTATCATTTATTCTATTCTCATATGTGTCTATTCATCATTATATATTTTCCTTCTATTATTATTTATCATTCATATATTAAAAAAAAACATAGTTTTTTTTCTTAGTTGACAGGTTTTACAATTCAGTGATTCAGCCAATTGATTGATATACCACTTTTTGAATGCTTCATATTGCTTCTGAATTGGCAATCATTATTTTGTGTGTTTTCACAAAATAAGGTTTACCTAGAACAAAAGGTATAGATGATATTTATTTTTCCAGAGCTACCTCAATGTCTGCTTTTGAAATAAATGTCTTTTCATTGGTTCATAGCCTTCTAGAGGTTTGCCTACATCTGTTCTAAACATTAAAGACTGTTGGAAAAGTCTGCTCTTAAAGGTTATCCTAAAACCCCAGAAACAAACATTCTGGAGAAAATGGGCCATTTTTCTCTATAATGTCTACTTTATCCTGACTTATTTTGTGACTCAATGAAATGAAAATGTACTGTTAGTCTTATATGCCTTTATTGAAAACAATTATTCCAGATTAATGATACCCAGTATGGGAATATTTGTAAATGATTATAAAATTGCAGGCAGTAACACAAGCAGTGATTTTTTCAAAGTTTTGGCAAACTTTCCTGAGATCCACATACAAGTGTTTCATTTTATATTTGTTTTTTGTAACTTTTTCTTATTTATCTGTGAAATACAAGGTAATGAACCATGGCATATATGACTATAGACAAGCCTTAGACTAAGTGTGATTATATGCAGCATATAGTATATGACTGATAACTGGTTTATCTGTAGAGTTGACTACTCTTGAAAGATAACTTTGGGGGAAAAAAGATACCAGGAGTATGGAGATTGAGAGAGTCCTCATATAATGGCCTAAACATAATTTTTAATAATACACAAGTTTTAAAATAAAAGAAGTTAAGGCAAACTTAAAAAATATTGATGATATTTGGTTTAGAATTTGATCTTCAGTAAGAATTTATTATTACATAGGATTCAGAATCAACCTATGTGATATATTCTGAGTTTATTTTTAAGGTTTTTTCTTTTATTATTATTATTATTATTATTATTATTATTATTATTAACAAAGATGTCACACTTTCTATGCTTTTAAGTCCTTATTTAAAGTTCCTTCCCCCTCCCACCACATCAAGATGTTTAACTAAAGTGGGAAGACAGATAATAAAGGTCCACAATATACATCATATGTGCCAGTATCTGAAACTGAACAAAAAGGAGGAATTACACTAAGCATAATAATTCATCTCTCTCTGTTTACTGTCTATAGAAATAGCAGGTATCTTACACCAATGTCACCACATCTTCCCTAGGATGATGAAATCTATTCTTTAACTGTGAACCTAAATATACCTTTTTTTCCCTTCAGTTGCTATTATCAGACATGCTGTTATAATATTTATCCTTTAACTATCATCAACAAATTTTGAAATTGTTAATCAATTAAAATATTGTGTTTTTATTTTATACAGTGGAGATTTTAAATAATGTATAAGTAATATTTTCTGAAAATTAAACTGAACTTAAATCAAGTTATAACTTGAAGTTTTGGCTGAAAGTCTTGTTATACATATATGTGTGTGTGTAAAGCATATATATATATTTACTATATATACCAATGTACTTGCTCTATATATTGAGAAATTAGATAAATGTAGATATATTTATAAATTTAAATATAAAACAAGTATCAAAATATATATTTATTAGCCAATAATTGTGAAAAATATTTAAGTAAAGATAATTAATAAAGGACAAATATATAAGGTTAGAACTGAATTAGTGTAAAAACCAATTTATTTTTATTTTTTTTTATGTTGGTTATATGAACTATGTACCATAGTTCATTATTTTCTTTTTTTTTCTCCTTTTTTTTTCCTTCTTTATTTTGTATTTATCAAAAAAAAAAAACACAGTAAAAAGAATTTAAAATGTGGAAGAGTTAACAATAACTATACAGAGGATAAGAATGATAAGCATGGCTTATCAAGGGTAGAAATACAAATAAGATTGCTACACCTATATTTTCTTTGTGTTCATCTTTCCCTCTGAATTTTTTTTTCCATC
>PVIH01026425.1:0-18774 GCA_004025045.1 Sigmodon hispidus | reverse complement strand
CCACTGAGCCACACCCCAGCCCCTCACTGGGGGATTCTAGGCAGGGGCTCTACCACTGAGCCACACCCCAGCCCCTCACTGGGGGATTTTAGATAAATGTTCTACCTTGCATATAGAGCTTCATCTTATAAACTCTTTTCCAATCAGTGTTTCTTTCCCCAAGACAAAGATAATAGTGAATGTTCTTTGGCAATGTCAAAGAAGGCTATTAGCAAATCTCCCTTCCTACACAAGCAAGGAAGTGGAACAAAAGAAAGAAATAGACCATGAGATTTTTTCCTTCCTTAAATAGAGCCTGGGTCTCCACTCTCCCAGCTTGGGAAGTTGGAGCTTAAAATTCCTGAAGCTGTGGCGGCTCGCGGTGGATGCTGGGACAGCAGAGTGCGAGTCTGTAGGATGTGCCAGAGGCGGTCTGCTTTTGAATGTGTGAGGTGCTGGGTGTGTGGTTCCTCTTGAGAGCACAGAGGCAGGATGCTGAGTGCCCTGGGCACACAGGCTGTTGGTAAGAGCGCATGCTAACGAGGAAAGGTTGAGGATGCAATCTGAACCAAGCAGGGGGAGGCTTGAGGGTTCAGCTCAGTCTGCATGTTGAGATGGTCTCTGGATCCAGGGTGTCACACTGCTGCGAGTCTGACTTCAAGTGTAGCACGGTTCTCCGGGATTTAGAAATGTGTTGTAAACGTGGGAGGTGAGAGGAAGATTCAGAGGCAGAGCTTCCCATTTTGATATCTGTCTTTCCCTTTCTGAAACTGTATGAACCATATGAACCATGTCTTGCTCATAGGTCTATATGGCCTTTGCCATTTTTACAACCTGCTGTATTTTTTTTTAAGCTTTATTTATTTATTTGCCTTAGTGTTTGCCTGGAACTGGAACTACAGACAGTTGTTAGCTGCCATGTGGGTGCTGGGAATCAAACCCGGGTCCTCTGCAAGAGCAGTCAGTGCCCTTAACCGCTGAGCCATCTCTCCAGCCCCACAACCTGCTGTATTTTTTAAGCATTCATTTATGGGAAAGGGGGTACATCTGGACCAGAGTATGCACTTGACAGCCTGTGGAAGTAGGCTCTCTCCTTCCATCATGTGAATCCTGGGGATTGAACACAGGCTGTGAGGCCTGGCAGCCAGCACCTTTCCCAGTGAGCCATCTTGGCCCCTCTGCTACGGGTTTTAAATTTAGAAATAGTCCAATCAGCATCTTCCCAGAATAGCTCTGTCTCAACAATGTGTCTGTAACCAGGCAACCCCAACATCCACCAGTAGTACCAGCTACTTAGGAAGCTGAGGCAGGAAGATGCCTTGAGCCCAGTCATTTTTGTTTTTGTTTTTGTTTTTGTTTTTTTAAACTTTATTTATTTATTATTTATTTATTTGCCTTGGTGTTTGCCTGGAACTGGAACTACAGACAGTTGTCAGCTGCCATGTGGATGCTGGGAATCGAACCCGGGTCCTCTGGAAGAGCAGATGGTGCTCTTAACCACTGAGCCATCTCTCCAGCCCCGAGCCCAGTCTTTTTGAATGGTTTCGATTACACAGTGAGACCCTGCAGGATGAGCCTGGACTCCGGCCTGTGATCCCAGAACTCTGAAGTAGAGGAAGAAGAATTGGGAGTTCAATGCCAGTCTGGTTAACATGCTAACACTGTCTCAAAAATACAAGATATGAGGCTGGAGAAATGGCTCAGCGGAGCTGGACAATCTGAATTCTAACCCCAGGAGCCGAAGTGGGAAGGAGAGACCCCCTTCAATTGTCCACTGACCTCTGACACTTGTGTGTAAACACAATTTTTTTTAAACTTTATTTATTTATTTATTTATTTATTTATTTATTTGCCTTGGTGTTTGCCTGGAACTGGAACTACTGACAGTTGTTAGCTGCCATGTGGGTGCTGGGAATCGAACCCGGATCCTCTGGAAGAGCAGACGGTGCTCTTAACCGCTGAGCCATCTCTCCAGCCCCCATGTAAACACAATTTTAAAAACATGATAATGGTAAAAAAAAAAAAAGTGAATAAATAAATACAGTCCTCTCTCTCTGTCCTCTCTCTCTGTCAACAGATTTGTTCTATTCAATCCAGGTCCCTTCCTAAACCAAGTAGATTTTGTTTTTTTGAGACAGAGTTTTTGTGTGTAGCACTAGCTATCTTGAAACTCACTCTGTAAACCACCAGGCTGGCCTTGAACTCAGAGATCCATTTGCTTCTGCCTCCCAAGGGCTGGGATTAAAGGCCTGTGCCATCACTGGCCTATTTTTTTTTCCCTCATTTGATACAGGGTCTTGCCATGTAGCCCTGGTTGGACTTGAAGATGGATTCCTCCACCTCAGAGCCTTCCCAGCAGCTGAAAAATTACGGGTATGAACCACATGTCTGCCCTAAGGTTCATCCAGTGGATCACGGTGAATGGACAGATGTGACAGTCACGAGTATGTCACAAAGAAACAGGTGAGCTCTTCAGCTGCCATTTTCATGGCCTGAGGCAGCCATGAGGGAGGAAACTCAATCTCATTCTTTTGTTACTGTTGCTGTTAAGACAAACTTTTTGGTTATGTTTATAGCATTTATGTATATGTAGTGTTCTGTCTGCATGTATGCCTGCAGGCCTGAAGAGGGCGCCAGATCTCATTACAGAAATGGATGCCACCATGTGGTTGCTGGGACTCGAACTCAGGACCTCTGGAAGAGCAGCCAGTGCTTTTAACCTCTGAGCCATCTCTCCAGTCCTTCACTCCCATTGTTGTAGAGCAATCAATTGCAAAGATCCTGAGGCTCCACATCCAATGAGCTTGGCCCTTAGTTCTGCTCCTGCCACAGACACTTGACAGGAGCAGTGTTTGGGGGAAACCTTCCTCATTTCCCCGTCCCCAGAAACTACAGATGTGGTCAAATAATTGTCTGCAATAAAAGTCCGCAGGTGATTTGTTGATTCACAAGAAACCTGGCAGAGATCCTGCAGGATCCTCCCTAACCTCCACACCACAGCATCGGCCCTTTGAGGGGGATGCACAGTCTGGTTCCCCAGGGCAGTTCATGGGCAGTTCCTAGTGTTGGCCATCACTCTGCAGAGAGTGAGTGCGGCCAGAGGAAGACCAGAGTGAGGGGCTTCATCCTAAGCTTCCTCTCTCCCTCCCTCTCTCTCTCTCTCCTTCCGTCTCTCTCCCTCTCTTTATCTCTTTCTCTCTTCTCTTCTCTTTTCTCTCCACCCCTCATCCTCATTCCCAGAACAATGTAGGTCACGTTTCTCCACAGTCTGAGTAGCCTGGCCTCTCAGTTGCCTTCTTCCAGACTGAAAATGAGGAATGCATACCCATGTGCCTGCTCACCCACTGCTCATTTGGCTTTTAAAAGCCTTCCATTGGAACCCAGGGTTCTTTTAGTCAGTCTACACACACCCTCACCTTTTTCCATGTTGGGCTTCAGTAGCCCTTAACTTGATATATAGCTGAAGATGACCTCCAACTCTGGATCCTCCTGCCTGTACCTTTGAGATTCTAGAATTAGCAGCATGCACCCACAAACAAAGTAGGGTTCTGGGGATGGAGCCCTGGGCCTCATGCATGGTAAACAAGTGCTCTATTGACTGGACTATAATTCTAAACCTTGTACCCATTTTCCAGATGGAAAAAATTAAAATTTCTCTTTTTTGCCCCAGTCAGGAAGCAGCAGGGCCCCTGGGCCTTTGTGTAAGACTCCCCAGATCCTGCCAGCAGCCAATCTCCTCTAGAAATAGACTCAGTGCCATGACTGTCACAGAGACCAGAGAGAGGAGGCCTTAGATCAGAACATAAGCGCCTGCTGACAGTCCCCAGAAGTCCATTCTTCAGGACAGTCTCATTTTCTAGCTCCCCTGCGCTCTCTGTCTGATATATTTATATTTAATAAAATGAGTCTGGAATATCAGAGGACAGAGCCATCTCTCCAGGTTTTTATTGTTTTTTTCGAGACAGGGTTTTCTGTGTAACAGTCCTGGAGTTCTGGAACTTGCTTTGTAGACCAGGCTGGCCTCGAACTCACAGAGATCCTTCTGCCTCTGTCTCCCAAGTCCTGGGACTAATGGTGTACACCACCACTGCCTGCCTGAGAGCCTGGAGCTCCCTCTGTAAACCAAGATGGCCTCAAACTCACAGAGATGCACCTGCCTCTGCCTCCCAAGTGCTGGGACTAACAGCGTATGTACCACTAGTATCTGGCTCTTGATTTCTTCACTTCCGGGTTCAACTCTGCATCATAATCCTAGAGTTAGGATTAAAGGCCTGAGTCACCACTCTCTGACCCTGTGGTTTGACTATGGATGATTCTGTTCCCTGATATTCCAGGCTGATTTTATTAAATATAAAATATATCACATCTTTCCTCTCTAGATGACACAGATGTCACCCCAGGGTCTTTTGTCATTATCCTCCTGTGGCACCAAGTTAATGTCTGAGGCTAAATGCACCATCAGGGTACCCTCCCCAAGACTTTTCTTTGTCTATTCTCAAACCATCCATTCCCTTGATCTGCCTCATCAGATCTCCCACCCTGCTGCAGCTGGCTGAGCTAAAAAGAGCCTTGAACAAAAAGTTGAGTGATATTGGTCTCTCCGTGCTGCAGAGACCAGGCTAGAAGTACTTTGTGGGTTGAAGAGAGAACAGAAACCACCTACCCATGCTACATTTGGAACTGAGGGTCTGGAGGGTGTGACTGAGTATCACTCGGGAATGCATTTTGCTATTTTGGGTTTTGAGTTTGGGGATGTTATTTTGTTTTTTAGCAACTAGCTTTTTGGGAGTTTTATTTTTGGTTGTGAGGTAGAATCTCACTATGGAGCTCACCTCAGACTCTAGAGGTCTGCCTGTCTCTGCCTCCCGAGTGCTGGGATTAAAGGTGTGTGCCTCCATGCCTGACTGGTTTAAGTTTGTTCTGTTTTGGAGACAGAGTCTTATCTAGCCCAGGCTAGCCTTGAACTTGCTTTGTAGCTAAGTTTGTAGCTCCTAAATCTCCTGCTTTCAATTCCCAAGTGGAGGATTATAGATGTGCACACCCATTTCCAGTTTTATGTAGCTACTGGGGATTGAACCCAGGGTTTGAGGTACACTAAGGGAGCATGTTACCTATCAACAGGCAAAAGCAAGCATTCTACAGGAACTCCATGAAGCAGGCTCCCCTCTACCAAAAGGAGCCATTTTCCCATCACTGAGAGGAAGGAACAAATTGGCTATCTGTGGTGCCTATTAGCATACTGAAGGGAGTACTGGCCTCAGCCCCGCAACCCCACCCCCAGAGCCTGTTACAGGTTTCAGAGTCCATTCCAGCTGGCATCTTCTCAGTTCCTCTTCTGCTACATCCGTCTCCATCTCACAAGCTCCCCTCCCTCAGCTAGTCATTCTCCTTATGGCCCTGCTATTCCAGCCACACCCCCTCTTTTTAATCCTCATCTCTTGGTGCCCCACACCACCCCCAAGTCTAATATGCTGACTTCGGTCAGTGTACTCCTTTCTCTCTCTGCTCTGGGCTCGTCCCTCATATCTACAGTTTAAAAAACCTTCCCCTCAGCCATACCTTAGAGTGGTCGCCTCAGTCTATGATCATCTGGTGCTGAAACCCTTTATTTAAACAGATGCATACCCTGCCCAAACAAGGTTTGAAGGAAAGACACTCCCATTTGTTATTGTTAGGCCCGCGTGTAAGAATTTCCACCAGGGAGGCTGGACACGTTGTTATGAGTGAGGATTTCATTGCTACCTACAGAGAATGAGAACCTGGCTCGATCACCTAGCTCTGTACAGCAGAAGGGGGTAAGAGAGTGTTGCCCCAAATGAGCGTGGGTTTTTAAAGAAAAACCTACATAATCAAGATGCGACACACCTTGATGTCCCAGGACTGGACACAGGGGTAAGGTGCAGCAGCCATTGGAGTTTTCTGTCACGAATCCAGCCTTTGACTCCATTGGCTGCTGCAGAAGTTCACTCACAGACTTGGCCCCTGCCCCCAGAATGGATCCAGGTCCTTACGTTTATGATACTGCATTTGTTTTCCTGGTGTGGCAGCGAATGGCTGTGGATGGAGGCCTCATGGCCCATGTGGGGACCGTGGAAGGCGGCCAGGCTGGAGGCACTTAGAATACTGAGCCCATGTGGAAATACTTTATTATGGAGGCAGAGGAGGAGGAAGTGAGTTGAGCTTGCCCTCAGGCAGGGTGGGAGAAGGATGAAGTGTGTCCCAAATGGGAATTCTTCTTAAATGGAGCTTGACTTCAGAACTCAGGTTGGGGCCAGGCTAATTGCCATTGGCTAAGTATTGCCTTCAGGGGATCCTAACACCATTCCCACCCATGAAGGCAGGAGGTGGGGATTGTTCTCAGAGTCACCTCCGACTCCATAGTAGCCTCTATTAAAATCACTGCACTCTACTGTCTGCCCAGACAAGCGCTGGAGGTAGAATTGGCCCCTCAGGCTGAGCCAAGGGAACCCCGTCTCCCAGCCAGCCTCCAACAACTTGACCTCCAGTGAGACCCCTGAGAATCTTGTGCTAAAACTCCAGCCTGGAAGAGGCCCAGCTCCTTCCTACAACACCAAGAATCTGAGTCCAGGGCTTAGGGTCTCAGTCAAGGTCATAACTCTTGACTTCCCCACTGAGGTCCAAGTGATAGACTCCAGACTCAGGGTACTATCCTCAGGAAGGATATCCCCAAGAACCCAGACTCCAGGCCAATTGATGCAAAAAGCAAGAGGATTTATTTCGTCTGTACAGGCGGGCTACCTCCCTGCCTCGGGAGCAAGAGAGTGGCCCGGATTAACAATCTCCTATCTCTTTTAAAGGCTAAGACCATAAAATCACCATAGTAACTGGGGCAATACATGATTGGTCACTTTAAAGGTCATACTATAATCGTAAGGTTGCCTTAAGGTCAGCTGGTTAGGGGGTTTTTACAACCAGGTGTTGATCACAGCTATTCTGCTTGGAACTTCTGGTATTTTTACCACAGGTTCAACCATCATGTCCTAATGGTCACCTGAGTTGATTACGGCCATTCAGTTTGTTTTCTCATAGCGGGTGCTGTGCTGAGTATTTGAACTGAATGCTTGGGTGGGCCTTTGAACCCAGGGTCCTTCACAAGCACCTAATTTTTAACCCAGGGCAGAGCTGTGAGAAGCCGAGCCGAAGACAAACAGACACAGCTGGCAAAGCCCAAGGCTTATGAAATCGCCCTTGAATATCACCCCTCACTCTCAACCAGGCAGCTTTATCCATCATTCAGACGGACCCAGAATGGGCGCTTCTGCACTCCCAATTCATCACTTGGGAATGCTGAGGCAGGAGAATTGTCGCAATTTTTAGACTGCCAGCCTAGGCTACACAATGAGACTTTATCTTTAAAACACACAAAAATATGCCTTGTAAGCAAGCCCATCACTACTTTCTTTCCACAGCTTGGGAAACTGAAGTCCAGAGAGGTTAAGAGCCCACTTTGGAGTCACACAGCTGAAGAAGGACAGAGTTTGGATTTGACTGTTTTCTATGTGGCAGAGCACAATGCTCATCTGCTGAGACAGCCAGGACTCTGGGGCAGGGAGGAAGAAGAGGGAGATGGTGCCCTGGGCTTTCATTCAAGGGCCTTGTCCAGGCCAGCAGCTTTGAGAGAATGAGATGTGTAGACCTGCTAGGGAAGGGCATGGAAAACATCTAGATGGGTAAACTGAGTCTGGAGAAAGAAAGTGTGTGGGCAATTTGGAAGTGACTTTGTTTCATTATAATTATTATTAATGGTTTGCTTTCTGACCCCATGCAGTATCAACTCGCTAGATTCATATAGTAGTGTGACAGGTAGTCTACATCTGTGATGACATGCCGAGAACGCTAAGGCGTGAGTCCTAGCCTGGGCTACATAGTGATGTAACAGGGTCAGATAGTGCAGAGGCTTTTCTATCTGCGTTCTTGCTGAAGTCATTTCTGGTTGAACTAGAATTTGATCTCCCTGATGGAGAAATCCTGTAGAAAATTACCCAACTCTATTCCAGAAACTGAAGGTCAAGGTGCCCCAGCTAATTTATCTTAGCTTCTATTCTTGTGGAAGCATCCTCCGATAACCAGTTGCTTTAGTTTCTGTTAAAACTACTTGCCTCCAGGCTGGACACAAGCCTTTAATCCTAGCACTCAGGAAGCAGAAGGAGATGGATCTCTGTGAGTTCAAAACCATCCTGGTCTACAGAGTAAGTTCTTGAACAGCCAGAGCTACACAGAGAAACCCTGTCTCAAAAAAACAAAACAAACAAACAAAAACAAAAACCTGTTTGCCTGGAACTGCTCACTGTGATGCTAGGATTGGTTTCTGCCTTTAGAAACCCCATGTTCTGGACACTCAGAGCCATACCTAGGTCCCTTATCACTTTAGTGTATTCCCAGCCAGATAGAATAAAGAGTTTCACTTGGGCTAGAAACTGTGTGTGTTATTTCTGGTGGGCTACAGTGAGGTCTAAGAGAGAGAGAGACAGAGAGACAGAGACAGAGACAGAGACAGAGAGACAGAGCCATGTTAACAAGGATGGTGGTGGTAGATGGGCATGGTGATGCATGCCTTAGAGTCTAGCACTGTGGAGGCAGAGGCAGGAGGATCTCTGAGTTCCAGGCCAGCCTGGTCTACAGAGTGAGTTCCAGGACAGTCAGGGATACACAGAGAAACCCTTTCTGAAACACACACACACACACACACACACACACACACACACACACACACACACAATATTAATGACTGGGCATGATAATATACATCTTTAATCCCAGCATTTGGGAGGTGGAGGCAGACAGATGTCAGAGTTCCAGGCCAGCCTGGTCTACATAATTAGTTCCAGGCCAGCCAGGGCTACATAGTGAGACCTAGAGTTAGGATTAAAGATGTGAGCTACTACTGCTTGGCTGTCAGGCCTTGAACTCACAGAAATCCAGAAAGATCTCTGTCTCTTGAGTGATGGGATTAAAGGTGTGGGTCACCACTCTCTGACCTTCAAGGTTTGACTGTGGGTGATTCTGTTCTCTGACATTCCGGGCCGATTTTGTTAAATATACCATCACCGCAGGCCAGGGCTCCATTCCCAGCACTAGATAAATACAAACTGCAGCCGATGCTGATGGTGTCATCATCATCACCATCGCAACAAAAATGAGGACCAGTAATGGGCAGGTTATAGTCCGTCTCTCTCCGCAGCTATGGGCCGACTCAGGCAGAATGCTGCTGGGAAGGAGAGAGAGAGACTCCACAACCAAGAAAGGGTAACCAGCCTTGGGGTTCCATGACCAGCTATGAAGAGATTACTGGTCCACAGAGGTTATCGGTCAACAGGCCCAGGAAGCAAGAACAGGAGGCCAGTGAGGCAGAGTGAAGGGATGTTCTCTGCCTTGACCTAGAAATCAGGGTGAAGAAAACCAAGGGAATCTCAAGAGAACCTGCAGATTTCAATCTCCTGCTCCTCCAACCTCAGACTCCTCCTTGATGCTGGGTTACGGTTTAAACTTCAGTAGCTGGACACAGAGTTCTTTATAGTAGCTCAGTTAGTCATGCAAACCACAGGAAAGTGTCTCGTTTCGAAAGGGGCACACATTCTGTGTAGAAAGAGGGAGTCTTTACGAAATACAGCTTACCTCAGTGTCGTAGGAAGACTGAGGTAGAGCAGTGTGCGAAGAACACTGGGTGCAAGAAAGCAGAGGCCTGTGGTCACACTGTTTTTATGTGCATATGTTTATGTGCTGAGTGCATGCACGAGTGTGTGCGCGCGCACGCCTGCATGCGCGTGCATTTGCACACAAGCGAGAGAATGTATGTTCCTAAGTCCCCTGGAGCTGGAGTTACCCAGTGTGGGTGCTGGGACCCAAACTCAGGTTGTCTGCGAGAGGAACAGGTGAGCCATCTCTCCAACCCGATCCAGAATCTTTTTAAAAAGTATTGTTAAAGGTTTATTTTATTTTATGTGTAAGCGCTTTACCTGCATGTACATTTTGTTGTCCCAAGAAGCCAGAAAAAGCATCTGATCCTCTGAACTGGGGTTGTGAGCCCCCAAGAAGGTGCTGAGAATTGAATCCTGGTCCTGTATAAGAACAGGCACTCTCAACCACTGAGCCACCTCCCCAGG
Organism: Sigmodon hispidus; assembly: GCA_004025045.1. Lineage (NCBI taxonomy): Eukaryota > Metazoa > Chordata > Mammalia > Rodentia > Cricetidae > Sigmodon > Sigmodon hispidus. Next base: position 8,671 of record PVIH01026425.1, on the reverse strand, counting down.
CCCACGAATTCTTTGTATTTAAGGCCACATGGATAGATTTCCAGAGTGGGGATGGAGGTGGGGCTCTCATGTGTCCCTGAGCCTCAAGTTTCCTCATTTTGGATGAGTACTGGCCAGGTAAGATCCATTTTCCTCCAACAGACCACACACCACACAGGCACCCAATAATATTCAAATGGGGGATAGAGCCTCTTTTAGAAAGTCCCACATTAGATTGGAAGGTTGAGGCAAGCCTGGGCTACATACTAAAACAGTGTCTCAAAAAAATATAGAAGTTGATGGAGGCTAAGGTAGGGTAATTGCCAGGACCTAGCTGCTAGAGTGGGATTCACAGTAAGACCCTGTTTCAATAACCCACCAAGGAAGAAAATAAAGTGTGGCTGAGTTCTTAACCAGAATCCCCGAATAAGCAGCTGTGGGCGTGGAATAGCAGAAACAAAGCTGTGCTTTTCATCCTGGTCACACCTCCAGCACTGTTTTGTTCTGATTTTGACATATTATTTTTATAATTATTATTTTGAAGCAGGGTCTTGCTATGTAGTCCTGGATGTCCTGGAACTCACTCTGTAGACCAGGCTGGCTTCAAGCTCACAAATATCCCCCATCTCTGCCTCCTGATTAAAACCCTGGGCTTGGACGAGCATGCCCAACACTAAATTTTTAAGGAGGTGGGGAGCTGAAGAGGAGGCTCAGCAGCTAAGATCACGTGTTACTTTTCCAGAGGACCCAGATATGGATCTATCTCCTAGCGCACGTAATTGCCCCGCCCCTCTCCACGGGGTTTAGAGGTTCTAATGCTCTCTGTTTTGCCCTCTTGAGATGCTGGGGCTCAAACCCAGAGCCTAGCGTGTCCTAGGCAAACGCTCTGCCACTGAACAGCACCCCAGCCCTCCCAAAGTTTTCTGTAGTTCGGGGCGCGCGCAGGGTTGGGGGTGGGGTCATTCCACTCCCTTCTTCTAGCTCTTTGATTCCTTTTGCTGTGTGCGCTCTCCTCTTCGGTCTTCCCCCTCCCTCCTCCTGCTCTCTCTCCCTCCCCCTCCCTCCTCCTGCCCTCTCTCCCTCCCCCCCTCATCCTAGCTCCCTCACATCACCTTTCCCTCCTAAGGCTGGGGAAACCCCGCACACTGAGGCCCAGGTGAGTCACCGAAAGGAAAGAATGGGCATTCCTGAAATTTTTCTACAGGTATCAGTGATCTGGCACCTCCCTGTCCACTCCTTCAATCTCTTACTGGAACGGCCCAAAAGTCAGCACAAGACAAACACACACCCGAAGGGGAGAATGTGGAGAGGTGATGGAGGTGGTGTACCCCTATAACGCCAACACTCCTGATCCCCCTGTCTCAGCTTCCACAACGCTGAAATTACAGGTTGTCCATCATCAATGCCTGGTATAGCGGAGTGGAGTGCTGGGGATGAAACCCAGAGCTTCATGCGTGCTCCACAAACCCTGTGCCTCATCCCAGCCCAACCCACACTGTTCAGTGTCCACATCACCCAAGAGGGCCCCCGGTTTCCTAGAAAGGAAACAGAAGAACTATGTTGGCTCAGAGTGACACAGTCAGGGAGTGGTCCATCCTGGCCACCATCAGCATGACAGCCACTGACCTCAGACTCCCTGGTTCTGCCCCAGCTTCCTTGTCACTCAGAAAAGGGAATTTAGGGTCTGGCTGGCTGGTAGAAAAACATAGCTCTCTAATTAATTCTAGAGCCAAACATGGGTTGAATACAGGTTTGTACTACCAAAGCACCATGCTCCCACATGAGCACAGTACCCAGTACCGTGAAGGTAAAGTTCTTTTGAGACAGGGTTTCTTTGTGTAGCCCTGGCTGTGCCGGAAGTCATTCTGTAGACCAGGCTGGTCTCAAAGAACTCATAGAAATCCACCTGCCTCTGTAACACCACCACGCAGCCAGCCCCCTACTCTTACTCACTGAGTTATGACCTTTTTTTTTTAAGAAATATTTATTTTTATTTTATGTGAATTGGTGTTTTGCCTGCAGGTATAACTGTGAAGGGTGTCAGATCTTGGAATTACAGTTGTTAGCTGCCATGTGGATGCTGGGAATCGAACTCAGGTCCTCCTGAAGAATAGTCAGGGCTCTTAACCACTGAGCCATCTCTCCAGCCCCAGAAGAGTACTTTCTTATCTTGCAGGAGGCCTTGGGCTCCATCCTTTTTTAGCTCAGGCCTCAGTGATTCAGGAGACTCACACTGTGAGGTCATTACTACCATACACAAAACTGCTAATCACTCATTACTCTTTGCTCTCTCTGTTTCCCACCCATCCACCACACAGACCTGACCTGTTTATGATTCTGTGGCCTCAGGGCCTTTGCACTGACTCTTACCTCCGTCTCCCACGCTGGTCTCTGTTTCCCTAGGAATCCGTTACTTTCACAGGTTAAGTGAGATCTCCTCATGGACACCCTCTGGATTGCCCCCATTTAAGGCAGCATGCCCCTGCCTCTCATTCAGTTCCTCCTCATTTTTCCTTATCTCCATTCGATGGAAAAGATTAGCTAACAAATACATCCTTCCTGGTTGAGAGGGTGGGATCCTCAATTCATTTTCTATTGTGTCCACAGCTCTTGGAATAGTGCTCAGCACAGAGGAGGTCCTTGATAAGATACTGAAGAACTCAGTGAACCGCCAATTTGGGGATTCAGTGTTTTAGATGTTTCCCTTACATGAGAATGCTCTGCCTGGGCAAGGTGTGACAGCATGTGTGGAGGCTGTGGCAGAAGGCAATTGAGTTCGAGGCTAGCCTGGGCTGCGTTGCAAGACCCTATCTGGAGAAACTCAAATAAAACAAAAATTTGAAAATATAAACTCTGAAAAGCCAGGCATGGTGGTCCATGCCTTTTAATCCCTGCACTAGTGCAATCTCTGTGAGTTCAAGGCTTGTCTGGTCTACAGAGAGTTCCAGAATAGCCAGGGATACACAGAGAAACCCTGTCTCGAAACAAAATGGAAAGAAGGAAAACCAGATAGCAAAGGTTTGAAAATCATCTCTGGCTTTGGCTGCTTCTTATCAACTAGTGCTGTGACTGAAGACCTCTACCACATCCCTGCCTGAAAAAACAAAACCAACCAAACAAACAAAAAAAACTGTCTCTAGATAGATAGGTGGGCATTCTGTCCCTTCCCGTCCAGAGTCCACTGCAACATTGACGAGCCCATGTAACCAAACCCCTGTGGTTCGCCCACCGAGACCCCGACTATTGTCTGCCATTTAGTCGCAGTCTCTCCAAGGAGACCCTGAATTTGAACGCAGTGTTGTGACCGTAGAGACCCTGAGTCAGGTCTCCTGAGAAGGGTAGCTTCATGGGCTAGAGAGGAAGAAGAAAGGGGAGGGAGGCATCCACACAACCGGGGCTGACTCACTCTTAAGCAAACGGTGGGCGGAGCCCTGGAGTCACAAAACTGTCTCCTGCCCAGCTGTGACTTTAGAGCCGAGGTGAAGGGAGACCCGTCCGGACGCGCGAGCGAGCATGGGCCTCCGGAGGAGGCTGCTGCTGAAGCTGCTGCTGCTGACCGCGTGCGTACCAGGTAAGGACTGGGTGGTGACAGTCGGGGTGAGTTAGGCGCAGGGGAGCCCAGCACCCAACCTTTCTCCTCCCATCCAAGTACTTTCCCGGTGTGTTCTCATCCCCACGTGACCCATCCAGACGCCCGCAGGCATTCATTTAGCAAACCGATCCCTGGCGCTGCCCCAGGCTTCCCTGATAAGTCAAATAGAAGGACTGGGGGACACAGACAACTTAAGCAGCTGATGTGAAACTGTACAGCTAGCGATTGAGTAACGGGGCATGTGCTGCTCCCCACCCCGTGGGACACTTTCCACTGTGGGATCCCGTTTTGGGGCAGGAGGGAGATCAGCTCTCCAACATTTCCTACCTCGAGGACGTTTGGCTACTTCCTCATCTGCTTCCTCCAGGAAATATAAGGGAAATGGTGTTGAGAAAGCAGAGGAAATTGAGAAGGAATTGAGTCAGGGTTTGGCGCGGTGAATAACCCTCAGGTCTGCGGGAGGCCGGGGATGACTAATGGGGTAGGAAGGGGACCTCCGCGGATGGTCAGGAAGCTAGAGTGGGTGGGGGTGGGCGCACACGGGGGGGCGAGGGGGCGGCTCATAGTGTAGAAAGGGCGCCTGGTGCAGAGGGACCCGCTGAGTTGTAGGCGGGACCTTGGGGCGCAGACTGGACGGCTCTTACTGTGAATAGAGCCCGGGGAGGATCCAGGGCAGGACAGGCTGGAGTTGTGGTCCAGATTGGAACCTCGGATGTCTGGGGACAGGGCGCAAGGCTAAGATCTTGGAGAGGAGTTAGGGGACCTGGATGGAGGAAGGGCTCCGAGCCTGGGGCGGGGCTAGGGGAGAGACTGACATTTAGGGGCCGTGATGAATCTGTCTATGACAGTGATTCTCAATCTGTGAGTCGGATCTCTTTGAGGGCCAAACGACCCTTTCACAAGGGTCGCTTAAGACTATTGGAAAACACAGATAGTTATAATTCATAACAGTAGCAAAATTACAATTAAGAAGTAGTAAGGAAATAATTTTATGATTGGGGGGTCCCCACAACATGAGGAACTACATTAAAGGATCTCAGCTTTAGGAAGACTGAGAACCACTGGTCTATGGTATTAAGGTGAAGTCCGGGCAGGGTTAGATGCCCAAGAACAGAGCCGAGTGTGGTGGGAAAATACTCTTTCTTAATCTGAGGCAAGTGGATCTCTGCATTCAAGGCCTGCCTGTTTTACATAAAGTTCCAGACTAGATACATGTAGTGAGACCGTTTCAAAAATATTCAATGAGGGACTGGAGAGATGGCTCAGTGGTTAAGAGCGTTGACTGCTCTTCCAGAGTACCAGGGTTCAGTTCCCAGCACCCACATGGTGGCTCACACCCATCTATAATGAGATCTGGTGCCTATTCTGGCCTGCAGGGACACATGCAGGCAGAACACTATATACATCATAAATAAATAAATCTTTAACGAAAAAATATTCCATGAAGTATTATAAAGATAAAAAGAGAATTTAGGGAATAGCCCGAGGGTGGGGCTATAGTAGCGATGAGAGACTGAAACAGGGCCCAGGAAGCCAGAGGCGAGGCTCGAATATTGGGAGGGGCCAGAGGAAGGAGGATGGGCGGGGCTAGCGCCTGGGTGAAGGGCTAGAAACTAGGGGAGGTGTTGGGAAGCGGGTAGAGAATGCGTTTGGAGTCACCTTATTTGAGGCTGTCTTGGACAATGGATGGGTCAGGTTAGAGCTTCAGGGTGAAACTATTGGAGAGACCACGGGTAGAACCTGGGGCTCCTGTGGATAAGAGATGCACTCAACAGAACTAACCAAGGCCACATAGGGAGGACACGGGACTAAATGGGAGCTAGCGTTGGAAGTCCTCTTCAAGAGGGCAGATGACGTATGTCTGTAATCGCAGCACACAGGAGGCTGAGACAGGGGGACTGCTGTGAGCTTGAAGTCAGAACGCTCGAGAGGAGAGGACAGAGACAGAGACACCGGGCCTAGAGCTAGAGTTTGGCAGCCTGGTGGAGTGAGAGTCTCTGACCACATCTCTCCTCCCAGCTTCCCAGGGCCTGCAGTGTATACAGTGTGAGAGTAACCAGAATTGCCTAGTGAAGAACTGTGCCCCGGGCCAGGATCTTTGCAAGACTACTGTGCTTCGTGAATGGGAAGGTAAGGTCTCTCTCTCTCTCTCTCTCTCTCTCTCTCTCTCTCTCTCTCTCTCTCTCTCACACACACACACACACACACACACACACACACACACACACTTGATAGGAAACAATGAGCTAGAAAATCTTCTCTCTCCAGATAATAAGGATACTTTTGGTTGTGAGCCTAGCCTTTAAAGGCTGAGCCATCTCTCCAGCCCTCCAGATAGTAAGGAAATGCAGATATTTAAACATCTAACATGGGCTGGAGAGATGGCTCAGAGGTTAAGAGCATTGACTGCTCTCTTCCAAAGGTCTTGAGTTCAATTCCCAGCAACCACATGTTGGCTCACAACCATCTGTAATGAGATCTGCTGCCCTCTTCTGGCCTGCAGGTGTACATGCAGACAGCACACTGTATACATAATAAATAAAAATAAAAATCTTAAAAACAAAAACAAGGGGGGGGGTCTGGAGGTTAAGAGCACTGACTGTTCTTCCAGAGGTCCTGAGTTCAATTCCCAACAACCACATGGTGGCTCACAACCATCTATGATGAGATCTGGTGCCCTCTTCTGTACACTGTATACATAATAAACAAATAAATCTTAAAATAATCTTACATGTCTGAAGACAGGAGCAGCTGCTCTTCCAGTGGCCCTGAGTTCAGGTCTGGGATCCACACGGGGTGGCTCACAGCTCCCTGTAGCTTCAACTCTAGCTAGAGAGATGCACCTAGCTCCATACAGATTCTTCCATGGTCCTAGGCCAGTGCCCCCCTCTTCTCTTCTCCCCCTCCTCCTCCCTCCCCTGAAGATCCTAGGTCTTCTTCACCTGCACTTTTGCAGACATATTCATCCATAGACTTACAAACACTTGCACTGGCGTGGCAGCTCACCTCCTTCTCCTCCAGCAGGAACCGATATTGTGCACAGACATAAATGCAGGCAAAACACTCAGACACACAAAATAATAGAATAAATCTCAAAAGATTTTCTTTTAAATGTTGGTGAGAAGCCCCAAACTTTTCATCTCAGCATTCAAGAGGCAGACAGATCTGTATGAGTTCAAGGCCAGTCTAGTCTACAAATTGAGTTCTAAATGTTGGTGGGCCCTGCAAAGTGGATAAATAGGCACCTGTACCATGCACAGCAATGCCAAATATTTTTGCTGTTTTGGGGTTGGGGGATTGGTTTGGTTTAGTTATTGTTGTCTGGCCTTGAATTTTTTTTTAAAGACAGTTTTCTGTATCCCAGGCTAGCCTTAAACTAGCAATGTAGCCAAGGATGACCTTGAACATGCCTCCTAAGGATTGGAATTATAGGTGTGTACCACCACATCTGACTCCAGTGTAACTATCTGAGACAGTAGAGCCCTGGTGGCTCACACCTTTAATCACACTTTAAAATCCCACTCAGCAGCAGAGATCTATCCAGGACAGCCTGGGACACACAGAGAAACCTTGTCTCAAAAAAGAAAAAGATCTGAGATAAGGATAGAGAGACAGATGAGCAGGTTAAGACACCTGTTAGTAAAATCTGGGCACTTTGGTACACACCTGTAATCCTAGAACTAGGGAAACTGCATAAGGAGGATCGGGAACCACAAACCAGTTTGAGTTACATAGCAAGACTTTGTCTCAAAAAGTTAATTTGTTTTCCTTCCTATTAAAGGCATCTCCCTGCTGGTTTTATTCACCTTGAGAGAGAGTTGTAGATTGATCTAGAAAATACAAACGATGTCTATGGGGGATGGGGAGATGATTCTAGAAAACATCAGAGTTGGCCAAACCAGGAGAAATGGTGCTGGGGATATAGGTGACCCTGAGACCAGGAGTGTCGTGGGTGAGCTGGTTGGAACTAATGGCCCTCTAGAGACTAACATTGTGTTCCTCGTAGATGATGATGAACTGGAAATTGTGATGAGAGACTGTGCTCATTTCGAGAAAACCAACAGGACCATGAGTTACCGTGTGGGCTCAAAGATCATCAGCCTGGCAGAGGTTGTGTGTGCCACAGACATCTGTAACAGACCCAGACCTGGTGAGTCACGTGTTCTTGCCACACCCAGCTGAAGCCCCGATTCTAATGCTAGACCTACATCACCCTGACACTAAGTCCATCCCTTACTGAGTACCTCCGCTCATTCCATCTCCAGCCCCGTCCCAATGTCATCTTCTGCCAATCTCAAAATATCCTCACACGCAACTGTTTTGCTTGGTTGAGACAAAATCCCACACTATAGCCGAGGCTGTCTGAAAGTGGGGGATAGATCCTCCTGCCTTGGCTTCCCGAGTGCTGGGATCATAGCTTTTAGCGGACTACCCTCTCTGCATTGTAAAATCATCCCTGGGTTGTAGGGGTAACAAGGATGGCTGCCGTGTATACAATGACAGGCTTGGTGGAGCCTGCCTCTTATCCTAGCTGCTTGAGAGGCTGATAAAGGAAGATTAGAAGTCAAAAATCAGTTGAGATGACCTAACCCTCAAAATATAAACTGGAGAGGAGAGGCAGGAAGACGCTTCTTGGGTAAAGGTACTTGGTACTCAGGTCTTGTGAACTGACTTCAGGCTCTGAGTTCCATGTAAGAGAAGGAGGAAACTAACTTTCCACAGAGTAGTGCTCTGACCTAAACATACACACACAATAATAATAATAATAATAATAATAATAATAATAATAATAATAAATTTTTAAAAAATTAAATCTAAAAAAGTAGAGCTGGAGAGCCCCTCAGTGGTAGAGCCGCTGCCTAGAATCCCCAGTGAGGGGCTGGGGTGTGGCTCAGTGGTAGAGCCCCTGCCTAGAATCCCCCAGTGAGGGGCTGGGGTGCAGCTCAGTGGTAGAGCCCCTGCCTAGAATCCCCCAGTGAGGGGCTGGGGTGTGGCTCAGTGGCAGAGCCCCTGCCTAGAATCCCCTAGTGAGGGGCTGGAGTGTGGCTCAGTGGTAGAGCCCCTGCCTAGAATCCCCCAGTGAGGGGCTGGGGTGCAGCT
>PVIH01026424.1:0-18777 GCA_004025045.1 Sigmodon hispidus | reverse complement strand
TACAATCATATCATCTGCAAATAGAGATAGCTTCACTTCTTCTTTTCCAATTTGTATGCCCTTAATCTCTTTTCGTTCCCTTATTGCTTTAGCTAAAACTTCGAGAACTATATTGAATAGATAAGGGGAGAGAGGACATCCTTGTCTAGTTCCTGACTTTAGTGGGATTTCTTTGAGTTTTTCTCCATTCAGTTTGATAAATTTTCAGGAATTTTATTTTAATCTTACTAATGTATGTGCCTCACTCAGATAACCTTTAATTATTTATTTACACAAATAAGCTTAGTGAGTTCAGTAGGTACAGCAGAAGCTATTGATTTTACTGGTGTGAGTATCGAAACAAATTAATTCTAATTTAAGATAATTATAAATATAATCTCTAACTAGTTAAAGTATATTAAATATTGAAAATAGCATGTAATTAATGATAATGATGGTTGCAACATATTCTATAAAGGTCCAAAACCACACGTAGCTCCCTAGTGTACTCTGCATTCTCTCTTCTGTTTTGTTAGCATACGCCAAAGGAAAAAAATAGCATTGTATTTGAAAATAGCATAAAAGACTACACACAAAGAATTGAAAACTGTGTGAAAGCCTTTGGTATTGATAATATATAAAAAAGCCTAATATTCCCAGGAGGGATAAAAGACCCTCAGGTTAAAGGAAAATAGTTAAGGATGTGTCAGCTATGTTGGCAGAGAACAATTAAGTGTGACTAAATCCAGGGAAGAAAACTGGGCGTCTCTGAAGATGACACAAACAAAAGAGACCTCTCAGCGAGTCTACAGCTCTGTAAGAAAATGTAGATGGCAATATTTCATAAGCATCATTAACGTTAAGGCTAATTATTGAATTGAAAGTGTTTAAATCCATGTTACCATTTATGTTAAATTTATTTAAATGACTAAGAGAATTATACTAAGGTACATAAAAGTTTGTTTAATAAATTGCAATTAATACATTAAAACTGAAGTATATATTGAGGTTTCCTACAGACATATTTACAGAGTTAAACAAAATTGTAGTAAGTGATAAAGAAAATAGAAATTTGTAAAAATAATACAATTATTTATTTAACATATAATTATTAAGTATTGTAAATGTATATAAATTAAACTTGATGAAAAATACATAAATGTAATACCTTATAGGCATAAATGAGTAAGTAAGCTTGTGGGTAAAAACATTGATAAAATAAAATTTAAAAAAAAGGGATAGTCATCCTAGATTTTTTTTTCTATTGCTTAAGTTCTATACACTTGAGAATATGATTTCTACTTAAGTATCTGAAAAATTAGAGCCTATTGCTACTGACTTAAAATTTAAACACAAAAGTGTTCAGGTAACATTCATCTTCACCACAAAATTGAGGTTAGAGGTAAAAATTTCATTATCCTGACAATTGAATGATGAGCAAATATAGCATCACCACTGAGATCAGGACAGAGCAGCAGAAATTCTGGGGCCATGTCTGGCAGAGCATTTAAATTAAAACAAAAGTGAGCAATTCTTGTCGGCTGACTGGCTGTTATTGCAAGTTCTTGGGGCCACTCTTCTATAATATCTTTAACATGCATGAGTTTAAACTAGAACTTTACAAGGTACCTACAGTTGACACAGGAGACAAAATCACATGTGTTCCAGCAGAAGAAGAATTAGGAAAGAGGCAATTTGATGACATCACAAGGTGTTCTCAATGACAGGAACTTGTCACCAAAAGCAGGGACTTCCTCCAGGTTTATCTGACATAAAACTGTATTATTACTCTGCTCCCATTGCCTCCTATCAATGCTTAGTGGATGAATTAGCTAAAAAATATCTAAGTATCACAGCGAAGATATGCCAGATAACCAAACTGAGGTTTAATCTTGGGCATATAAAAAGATTTTCTTCCCCAGAACGTTAACAGAACTCTGATCAGTAGCTACAACAGAGGTCTGCACCAAACATGGGCCATTTAAGATCTTGGAAAATGCACAAAATAAAATAAAAAGGAAGTTACACTATCATTTAACAGCTAAAATGTAGAAAATAGTGATCTCACTTATCTTAGTAAAAAAAGTAGCCTAAAACTTCACTATAAATTTTAATAAAATTTGTGAAACAGAGGAAACAGTATAAGTCAAAACCCAAAGACACTGAGGAGAACTGCTCACTGTGGTGTCAAGCTTTGAAGCAGCTGGAAAATGTGTGAAATTAAGATTAGACAATAAAGGGCATGCCTTAGGCTCCAGGGAAACAGCTAGGGGTGCCTATTCTTCTTATTCCTGGTATGCTTCTGTGTATTTCCTCTTTGGTATTACCTGCTTCTGGAAAGAGACTTACGTTAATCTATCTGATAAGATAGCTCAGACAATTTCCTTATTACCTGCTGCTACACAGACAAATAAGCAAGATAAAGTTAGTGTAATAATTCTAGGCTTTAGGGCAGTATTTGGGAGGCAGAGGCTGGGATTTCTCTGCTAGACATTAAGGAAGAAGTTTTAAGCTTTATTAAGTGTGGTAATGTAAAAAGAGGGAGAGAGGAAATTTTTTTTCATTTATGAGTTTTATTTTTATTTTACATACCAACCACTCTTCTCTCTCCCGTCCTTCCTCCCACTTACCACTCAGCTTCCCCAACCCCTGTATTCTCCTCCTCAGAGTGAGTTTTCCTCCCATGGGGAGTCAACAAAGTCTGGCATATTGAGTAGAGGCTGGACCAAATCCCTCCAGGAATGCTATCAGTGGTTGATCTCTAGCCTCCACATATACATACACAAAATAAATAAACCCCAAGCTTTTACAAGTAACTTTCATTCTTCTTTCCAGAAAACATTGCTCACTTGATCATTTTCACTGTTGTATTAGTTTCTTACAAGCCACATACTTTAGTGAACTGAATATTAAAGCTAGGAACTTTTTTCCTTAAGAATTTAAGACATTTTGTCTTGAACAAGAACAACCATAATTCATAAAAATAAAACGCCAAAATTTAATATTATGTCAGAAACACTATTAGTTTTCTTCATCAGAATCTGTGATGAAGAGGTGATATGTTGAATACTACTTGCTTCTCACTAAATTAAGTGCTACATTCCTGTGACATGGGGCAAGGATTACTTCCTACTTCAGGAATGAAGCCTGCTTTGAACTTCCATCTTTAGGCACCATCCTCATCAGCAATACTTTACCACCTTAAGAATCTGCCTCAAAAAAGTAGAAGAAAAGAACTGATTGTGGGTTTTTGTTTGTTTGTTTGTTTGTTTTGACTCACAACCATAAATAAAGAAGAAAACTAAAAAACAAACAAACAAACAAAAACACTGGAAGTCAAGATAGCGGAAATAGAAATGGAGAAATCTTTGATGAGCCTGCTCCTCAAGTGTCTTCATGAAGCTTAAGAAAGAACTTTTGATTTGGCCAGATGCTGAGTAAAGTTGCCCAAGTAAAATCAGAGGAAAAAGACCTTTACCTATGAAGTACAAGTTAAATTGATAAAGAAACAAAAATTTAAATTTGAGAAATGAAAAAAAGTAGTGATCACTATGCATCCTAAATGTACTTCAAGTGCTATATGAACAGAAAATGTCAACGTCTTCAGAAAGAAACGATTTTCTGCCTTTTAGAGACAAAGTCTTATTTATCCCAGGCTGCTCTTGAAGTAATTCTGTCACTAAGGGTGACCTGGAACTGCTGAACATTCCCCCTCAGCTTCCCAAGTGATGAGATTTCAGGCATAAGTCATCATGCCTGATTGCACGCACACACACACAAATGACAAATCCAATACATACTGATGATTAAAGCTGTCACTCTCCAGGAGATTTTTCATTTAGCAAGAAGGTGAGCAAACCTGTGAGGACAGTAATCAGATCTGTGAAGATATGGGCTCTAAGCGTTCAGAGGGAGAAATGAAGGTGATATAGATATGGCATCCTGTACCGCCCAAACATAAGCCTGAAAGAGACTATGACTTAACCTTCATTTAGTAATGAGATTGTCTTAATAATTTGTTAATGTGGGTTTTGTAGTAATAAATACAGTGCAGCTAAGAGCACCTTGACCACACAGCTGCCATGGCAGGCTTAATGAAAGCCAGACAGACAGCGGGCCCTTGGTGGTAGTTTCAGGAAGAGCCCATCAGCAGGCATCATTCAGGGAACAGCCAGCCCCAAAGGGGAAATACCTAATAATCCGAGTATTGCCTTTTTGGGGAAAGGGATATTAACAACAGATCAATTAGTATCAACGTATACATATGCTGATCTGCTGATGTAGGTAAACCTTAAAAACCACTGCAAAATGTTGAAACATCCCTAGAATTCAAAGCAGCCAGGGAATTTATAACAGGTACCCCTAGCCTGAGACTGGACCAATCCCAGGACTCTAACTCACAACTCTGAAGCTCCTGGAGCATCAATCCCCTGAATTAAAAACTCCTGCAGCAGGGTCAATCCTATTCCATCTCTGCACTGGACAAACAGTGAGTGAACCAAGTTAGCTTGTCAATAAAGAGACATTTTGTTGTTGCATCAGACCTGGTCTCTTGGTGGTACTTTTTGAGGGTCTGGACTCAGAGTACAACAAATACATCATAACAGTAGCTCAAAACATTAACTTTGCTGACATTTTCATAAGAGGCAGGAAGAATCTGGTAATACTTTCAATACTATAGATTCTGTTTATCTTTAATTCAAGAACTGGTCTAAATGATATTATTAAATTTAAAATTAACAGCCATCCATTCTGCTTTCATTTTCACTGAGCTAAAACTTCTGGTTTGACTATAGAATGGTTGCTTAGCAGAAATTTGTGGTGGCCATAGTGCATCCGTGGGCATTAGCTGTGACCTACGGAGCTTTCTTTATCTGTAGCTGAGCCTAACCTGGCTTGAGAAGCTTTAGATTTTATTTTTTGTTTCATGTTTTTAGAGCAAAGAGAAGTTTTATTACTATATGAGTTTTTTTATCTATTCTGAATGTTTTGCTTTTTTATATAAAGTTTGATATTTATTTTTTAAAAACAATAAAACAAAACAAAGAAAACAGCTTTGCAGTTCAGACTTAAAGGAATGTTTTTTTTATTAATCTACATAATGTGAGTCATTATTTAATTTATATTATCAGTTATAGAGATTATACAAGTCAAACCTGAGGAAGTAGTTCATAAATATTATATAATATACATATATCTTGCTTTTTCTTTCTCTATCATTCATATACACATACATGTATCACAAACTTTTGAACAGATATGAATGCTAATCTTCTAAGTATTTTATATGCATTCTGTGGATGAAAACTGATTTTAGTAGTTGTACTGCATTTTATCTAACAAAATATATTAGTGGTCATTCTATGTAGTATGTTTATTGGGAGACAAAAACAAATATATTTGTTCACCCAGCTTAGGCACTGGTGACAGTTAAATAAGCCCACCTAAGCCTCATCTAGTGTGCCAGTAACTATACTGACATTACTTCCACTAACGTAAATGGACAATGATTCATAAGCCCCGCTCCATGTAAGCATTTGGTGACTCATGAAATGGCATCTTTGGAACTCCCTGCCTAGTTTGAAGGCACCTGGACCAGTTAGTCTTCTGTTTCTACCAATATTGTCACTGACTTAACCTCATAGCCTTGTGAATCGTTCAACTTTCAGATGCTAGAAAGTTTTTTAAGCTTTCCTGACAGAAGAGCTTCCTTTTCTCTCCAGAAGGAACTGCTCCATCTTAGAGGAAACAGCTTTTAACAGGCCATCTGAATGGATGCTTCACACAACAAAGCGTTAAGATTCACCTGGCTTGCTGAGAATGTACTACAAAACAGTAGTATCTTCATAAGGTGAAAATGTTAGTATTTAGAAAGGCTGAAGTACACAATACTCTAACAAGACTTGTAAGAAAATGTCAGATTTGTAAGAAAATGATACAAAGACTAATTCCTGTTCTTCTTAACAGATATTCCCAGACTCTGCAATTAATTATAATTAATAGGAATGGTAGTTCTGCTTAGGAAATACATGTGTTCTTTTAATAGAATCAAAAATGAATGTTTTGTCTACAAAAAGACATAGAGTTAAAGTCTGTTTAAATTTTTAATTAATTTTAATTTTGCAAAAGAAAATTTAGTTTAATGGTTGAAAATAATTTTTATATCACTAGACAAACTTGCATGTATATAAATAATAAACTACAGATAAAGAATTACATATTTAAGTAAATGTTTTCAGCTAAAGTATTTTCAAGTTTCCATATATTTTTACTTAAATAACACCATTATTAAATCTTTCTATTGCACAAATGCTAATAATTACTTAAGCTTATTACTTAACACATTCTGTCATTGTATTATTAAAGAAACTTTTCTGATCTTCAGGGAACTTATTGTCTATAATTCTTGTCTTTTTATGAGATATATCTGAACATTGATATCATACCTACCAATACTATGTTATGTTGTGAAAACAATACAGTCATAATCACATAAGAAACAAGAGTGATTTTCTTTCAAAACAGAATTTGCATCTCACTCTCAACAGGTGCATAGCATAACACATTTAACAATAACCAGTTCTGAATCTGATTATGGGGTTTAGATCATACTCTGTTCAGTCATTTGTAGGATAAAGACTTCTATTTCACTCCAAGCACTTTTGAGGGATGTGTAAAATATTGTCAGCAATGCATTGTAGCTGGAGGTGGTGGCTCATGCCAGTACCTTCAATATTGGAGAGACAAAAGCAGGAGAATCAGCTATTTATAGCGTCCTTGCTACATAGAGTGGTCATAAAATCATATCTCAAAAAAAGTAAAACAGAAGAAGGAAACTAAAGAATCTGCATTGTGTATCTATCTGTTGGATTTTGGCTACACCTGAGTTTACTTCATTGTGTCCAGTCTTGGTTTTGTTTTATGGTGTCCATTTGCTGTAAGAAAGGATTTTTTGAAGAAGGGTGGAGACTGCATTTACCTGGGGTGTAAGGGTAAAAATATATAATGTAGTAATGATTTGTGCTGGTCTTGCAAAGAGGTAGTATAGATAATTTACTAAAGACCGTGACTTATTAATTTCAAGAAACTAGCTAGATTTTTCAATAAGGCATAATTTCCCACTTTTTTTTTTTAGTTCCTGCCACTATGGCTTAAGAAATATTACTGAAGGAGGAAGCAAAATGGTAGTAAGTGTGAGAATACAAGGAAGTCTGCTGGGAAACAGTCCATTAGAAATGGTGGCATAGGAGGCCAATGCCTTATCCATTAGGTAAGCAAAAGCATTCTTACACACACACATACACACACACACACACACACACACACACACACACACACACACACACACACACACAAAACCTTCTAGTTTGGCTGTAGAATGTAATTTGTGGTGGTCATAGTGCATCCGTGGGCTGTGACCTACTGTGCTTTCTTTATCTGTAGCTAAGCCTAACCTAGATTGATGAGCTTTAGATTCTATTTTTATGTTTCCTATATTTTAGAGAATTTTTATTACTGTATAGATTTTTTCTAGATATCCTGTATGTTTGCTTTTTTATATAAAATTTGATATTGATTTTCAAAAAACAATTAAAAAAGAAAGAAAAAGCCATAGGAAAAAATGTAGATTTTTTAAAAAAATTTTCAGTATATTACCATAGTGTTTGAATTTTATTTCTCATAAAAGACTACAAAAATTAAAAAAAAGAAATGGTGGCATATCCAAGACCAGGCAAAGTCAAGATAAATGGACATGTTGACATGGAAGGGGACATTTCCCTGGGGTCCACCTATAGACAAAGAACTACAGACAACTAATTACTTGCCAACAGAAGCAGAATTAATGTCTCATAAGGAAAAGCCCCTGATTTGTCCAATGAAGAGTGGTCAGCCCACCCACAATTTACACAAAACAAGCAAAAAATAAAATTATATATGTGTATAAATATATATGTATATATATACATATATGTATATATAAATGTATGAACACATATTCATATATAAAACTTCAGAGAAGGTGAAAGCAGAAGAGGAAGAGGTCAAGGAAGCATAGTGGAGATGCTCTGGAAGAAGAAAAGTTAGGGGAAAAGTAACAGAATTACATTTCAGTTATTAAAAGTAAAATTGGTATATTAAACTTACAACATAATAAATTAAAAATAGTTTGCATTTCAACATGAGTTGTTTCTGTTTACTCCTGTTTTCTCTGTTCCTTTCATACTTGATTCCAAGTTACAGTTTTTCATGCATTAACTTCCTTGTACATGCTTTTCTTTCACATGATCATCACTCTAGCAAACTCTAGCTTTTAAACTGAATGTTCACATCTACATTCAATTAAGTCATAAACAGTATAGCATGACTTGTTTAATCAAATGGCAACTGTGTATCATTTATCTCTGGCAATATAGATTCATATCAGACAGGAGGTGAAACATAAAGTATTCCAAAAATATATATTTCTATTATAAAATTCATGTGTTGATTTTGAAGAATGTTTTCAGAGGAGGGGCCATTCTGTATTTTTCAGTAGTTAAAGCTTTGAAAACTTGAACAGTGCATACAAGGACAATTGAACTGTCTGGTTATTATTAAGCTGCATCAGTGCCCTCAGTGGGATAATGAAAAACTGAAGGCAATTAAGAAACAATGAAAATTAAGTATGAAGGGCAGAGGAACATTTTGATTGATAACAAACAGTGCTTGAGCAAGATAATTGGATGCTAAACTCAAGAATTAATGGAGTTATAAAGCTTCAAAGGAGCTATCAGCTGAGATCTGTTATGCCAATGGATAAAAATGTATATAGAGATTATTACAAAGGTTTTGAGTATCCAGGAGCCTGTTCTTGAGGGAGGGGGACCTGCTCTAGGGGGACTGCATCTTGTTCTAGAGAGAAGGGTAGATCATTCTTATCGAGAGGGACATCAAGTTGAGCTTTTGTGTATCCTGCATCCAGTGTTCTCTGAGGAAAGGACTTAGCAAATTCCACCTTAGGTTGTACTAAAATTTGTGTTTTCTTATATTCCTTGAATATATTGTTATTTGTGGTTGTTTCTGTAGGATTTTTACAGAAGCTAATTATTCAATCATTACCAATTCAGCACTGACTTCTCAAACAGACTCAAATGAGTTCTACTGGTAACATCTGTCAACTAATCATCAGGAGCCAAGGGAAACCATTTGGAATAGTTCTTTTTTTTTTTCTTTTTAGTTTTCTATAAAAGTTCATCCTGTTGTTTCTAGCGTCTAAATCTACTGTTTTAACTAAAATCTGAAACTTTAAAAGTTAATTTTTTTGTATACAGTTTTTCCTTTTCTGCAAACATGATTGAATTTGGTAAATAGTCTTTATGACTTGGGTAATAAAAGTGCCATTTGAAAAATGACGTTTATCATCTCTTCATCTCATTGAAAAAAATGTAAGAAAATGTACTTTGATTACATTTTATTTTCAACTTTATATTCTTAAAAATGTGCAAGCTTCAAATGATGTGATAAAACTTACTAACCAATTAATTTTATATGGCTATATAAGTATTAAATGCTTTATTATATAATTGGTTAACAAATAATGTATATTCTGTTGGTTCAAAGAGCATATGAACTTAAAGTCTGCATCATCTGTATTTTGACATGAGAGAATTTATTAAAAATAAATACACAGGCTATTTTATTACAAAATATAACACACATGGAAGTTTGTATTCCAGTTGCAGCCACGTCTCGGTAGTTTTCCTAAGTACAGTAGCAGCAAGAAACACAAAGATACCAAATATAATCTCAGAAACAGCAATTCAATCATAGTGATAGAAATAGGTCAAAATAAAAATCAACAAATATGTAAATAAATGTGATTAACTGGTTTATAATGTAAAATAAATCTATTAATTGTTCATAGGACATTGAAATTTAAGTTCAATACAATTTGCATTTTATTAACATTACCTTATATTTGCTAAACATTAATAAAAATGTGTAACTTGTCGATAGTACATAAACTCAAACCATCTATCTCCATTTTATGAATCAAGAAAGATCAAATTTGAAAGCACTTACAATGAGAAACAGATAAACAACCAGAAGACAAGTTTTGAAAGGAAAACTGCAGCAAGAGAAAAAATAGTGGAAAGTCAGAAAGCAAAATTAATAATAGACAAGCTGGGAAAACAGATTGGTTCATAAGGAGTTTTTTGTACAACCCTGAGAACCAGAGTTTGGTTTTTAAAGCATCTATGTAAGAAAGTTTGCCATGTTCAACCATGACTGTATCTTTTAGACTGGGGACACCATGGTAAGAAGCCTGAGACTTGCTGGTGAGTCATTAAAACAAATCAGTGAGCTTCAGCTTCAGTGAGAAACCCTGTATGGAAACAGGTTGGGAGATTGAGAAGGACACCTGATTTTAACCTCTGGCCTACACACATATGAGCATACATGAACACACACATATACACCCATACACACACATACACATATACATATAAACATGAACATACACATATAAACACATACACACATTCAATAGTTTTAAGAAGTAGAATATTTAGTCAGTCAGATTTTGATGAATAGATAATAAAAATCATGAGTCAAATAAATGGACCAATCCAATAATTGTCAAAATTCATTGTAGTTAATGTACCTAGATTACTAATTTGTGATGGCACAGTATATGTTCACTTTTATAGAATAAATACTTAATATCTACATCAAAAAATTTAAAAATACAAAAAGAAAACTGCAATGACAAAAAGAATCAAAACTTTAAAAAGAAATTATTTATTTGGAAAATTGTTATATATTATTATGGTATGTCTTTTTACAAGACCAAACTGAGAAAATGAAAGAAGTCAACATCTTATACCTGGAGGACAAGTTTTCCAAAAGGAAATATGTAAAGAATTTTGTGATATTCAAAGTTTTTTTAATGATTTAAATGTTTTTTGCATTTTATAAGTCTTCATGATATGAGATGAAAAACTTTGATTTATAAAATAATTGGAGAAAAATAGAAGCTTGGATTATTTTTTACATTGTGACATAACTGAAAAATGCATGAAAATATAAAACGTAAGAAAACAAAGTTTGAACAGAATAATACAGCAACATAGGACTAGGGAAGAAAATATTGAAAGAAATATTTAAATATTATAGCATGCTTTCCTATAGGCAATGAGGTATTTCAAACTTTTGAATTTATTCTCTTTAATAATCTACATCTCAGTGCTGTTTCACAAACAAGATGAACAGAAACATCATGGCAGAGGCACAGGGAAGGTGGTCAAACTGCAGCATGTCTCATCACACACTCAATGGATCACTATTTAATTCCAGGCCCATTCCATAAGTAATACTCAGGAGCTTGAGGGTCCAAAGACCAAGGTACCCCGACCCAAATTTATCATACCTACACAATATAGTTTCCTCTTCTCTATTTAGCCATCATGAGGTAGTGTATCTCTTCTGAGAAATGAAAAAAAAAAATTGAGAATTCCGAAATTCCCACAGTCACATTTACATAAGATCTTTAGGAAACACTCATCAGAATGACCTTAACAGGAACAAGATAGTATGTTATACA
The DNA here is from genome assembly GCA_004025045.1 of Sigmodon hispidus. Taxonomy (NCBI): domain Eukaryota; kingdom Metazoa; phylum Chordata; class Mammalia; order Rodentia; family Cricetidae; genus Sigmodon; species Sigmodon hispidus. The sequence goes on along the minus strand of PVIH01026424.1, from coordinate 7,214 downwards.
TGCTCATCATGTCTTTTCAAAGAACAAACATATAAATAACCATACAGATAAGAGAGTTATAAAAAATTATGTTGTATTCATTTTTAAATTCTATATGACTATTAGAGTAAATAAACAAATTTCTACTTCACTACTATTTTATATTAGAAGAAAAATAAGCAACATTTAAATTAAAGATAGATAGATGGCACTGTAGTTCTATTTTACTTCTCTTCTGTAAAGAAACTTTTCCCTTAACTTCCTAATGGTGTATGTGATCTTGAAGATAATTTTCTTCCCAATATCTAGACAGAAACATTATTATTAAATTATTTTATTCTGTTTATTCTTTAACAAAAATATAGGTGTACTACTTCAGAGGTTTGAAAAGCGTGAGCTAGTTTTCTGCATTGCTTTATCTATATTTCCTTTTTCATACTTCTGTGATTTAGAACCTGGTGTGGAGTAACATCACTGAAGATGCTAACTCCTCTTTAGTTTTTTTTTTTTTTTTTTTTTTAGCTATGCTCTTTCTTAAAGAATCTGGACTTTCAAGCATCTCTCTACTAATACTAGAGCTTTTTTCACCACAAACAAGGAGATGGCTTAGTTAAATACACTGTTGGCTTTTCATTTTGCAATTTTGGCAGGAAAAAGAATGGAGGATGGGGAGTCATAGAACATCACAATAAGTGTATGAAAGGAACTGAAAACATATCCCACCTAGGCTACATATGAAGGCCAGAGCATGTTTTATAGAAAAGCCTACAGATTACAAATAAAGGAGATGCTGAGTCCCATGTAAATATTGCCAATAAAGGTAGAGACTTTCCTGGCTCAGGACTTTTGCACTTCTAACCCTTCCAGGTTTAGGTCTCATTTATAAACTTAATAAATCATTTCTATTTCTATTCCTTCTATGTTTCTCTTGTTCAATTCCTTGGTTTGTGGAACAGAACCTAAAAATCTTAGGAGGTATCCTCCAGACCCTGATCTATATTTACAATATTTATATTAATCACAGAAAAGACCCAGCTTCATTTTCAGTCTATTTATATATTTAAAATAGATTGCTATATTAATCCCAGTACATCTAAATTGTTGTGATAGTATAAAGTTTACATACTAGAAACTAAAGCGACCTTAGAAACAACCACCTTTGAAAAGTTGTTACCAACCTGCATGTGTCGGTAGATGAGAAAACACTTAAATAGTGTCAGGAAGAAAATTAGATTCTCAGCATCAGAACCATAGGCAACAAATTCTTCCTGCTGCCTTAGTGTTTGGAGTAGATTCTGAGCCTTACATTAGAATTCAACTCAACCATTTTCTTGATGCATGTCATTCCCACACATAATGAAGACTGATACTAATTTCTGTCTATACTTTTGATCCATAGAAATAATGAAATAATGTCTTTTAACATGCAAAAATATGTCATGCTTCCTTAGCAAAATAGTAGTAATTTGTTTTCCTCTAGGCCCATAAGGGAACAATCTAGACTGAGGTTCTTGGCCAACTTTAACAGTGACAGGTATGGTTTCCATTTATTTCATAGAATGGGTTTTAAGTTCAATAAAAACAGACTCCTTATATAACATTTGTACCACTATTGAGTACAGATACCTGCTGTAGTTATATATGGTTCTTATTGATAACTTTTCTCTTTGAAAGCATGTAGAATCTAATTTTCATGCTCCAATAATAGTCAAAAAAGAATAAAAATATTAAACTTGATTAAAAATGTGACTAAATTATGCCATTCATTCAATGGTTCAAAAGTAAGTCAGATATTAGTCAATTAAAATTGCTTATTGAAAGATTACTAGTTTTCCAATGAATTATTTCTAGGTGAAATAAAGCTACACATAAAAATAAACCTACCAAATTGCTTTATAATATTTCATAAAGACAATCTGAATAATTTTAAAACACATTCTTTCTCAAACATAAGTGTTCACATACTTTGGAAAACCTTGGAAATGTTATCCCAATAATTTAGAAAAAGAATATTTTTTTCTGCAGCATCAAATAAAAAGTATTCCACTGAGTTGGGATATTATTTCATTCTGACAACTTCTGTAGCTTTTCAGGTACAGAAATTTCTACTGTGCCAGTATTTGCTAATAATTTAAAACTCAAATGTGTTTGTCATGTTGATACTTGTAGACTTGGTAAGCACAATTTTATTCACATTGGCTTAGCAATCTGTTCTTTCTTAATAAAAGTGACAATCATTTAAATCCAAGTTTACTTGTTAATAGAGATTCAAAAATATTTAAAACTCTGAACTAAATCTATATAGCTGCAAATAGCAATAAATAACTTGAAGTAACTATAAACAAAGAAGTAATAGATCTATTTGATAAAAATTTTAAATCACTGAAGAAAGAAATTGAAGAGGATATCAGAAAATGGAAAACTTTCTCATGTTCCTGGATAGGTAGGATTAACATAGTAAAAATGGCAATTCTACCAAAAGCAATCTACAGATTCAATGCACTGCCTATCAAAATCCCAACACAATACTTTATGGACTAGAAAGAACAATACTCACTTTCATTTGGATTAGCAGGAAAGCCAGGATTGCCAAAACAATTTTACTCAACAAAAGAACCTGAGAAGGCATCACTATCCCCAAATTCAAGTTATACTATAGAGCTACAGTAATAAAAACAGCCTGGTACTGGCATAAAAACAGACTTGTGGATCAATGGAATAGAATTGAGGATCCAGGCATTAACTCAAACACCTTTGAATACCTGATCTTTGAAAAAGAGGCCCAAATATTCAATGGAAAAAAGATAGTATATTTAACAAATGGTGTTGGCATAGCTGGATGGAAGTGTGTAGAAAAATGCAAATAAATCAAAGCTTGCAACCCTGCACAAAACTCAAATCCAAGTGGATCAAAGACCTCAACATAAACCCAGCCACTCTGAACTTGATAGAAAAGAAAGTGTGAAATATACTTCTATGAATTGGCACAGACAACTACTTCCTACGAATTGGCAAAGACACTAAGAACAACAATCAATAAGTGCAACCTCCTGAAACTGAGAAGCTTCTGTAAAGCCAAGGACATTGTCAATAGGACAAAATGACAGCCTACAGAATAGAAAAAGATTTTTACCAACCCTACAAGTGATAGGACTGATCTCTAAAATATATAAAGAACTCAAGAAACTATAGCTCAAAACCATGAAAAACCCAATCAAACATGAGGTTCAGAACTAAAAAGGGAATTCTCAGCAGAAGAATTACAAATGGCTGAAAGACACTTGGAAAAGTGCTCAACATCTTTAGCCATCAGAGAAATGCAAATCAAAACAACTTTGAGATACCACCGGACACATGTCATATTGGCTAAGAAAAAGACACAGATGACTGTCTATGCTGGAGAGGTTGTGGAGCAAGGGGAACACTCCTCCATTTTTGGTGAAGTGTAGCTTGTTTAGCCACTCTGGAATGCAGTATGGTTGTTTCTCAGAGAACTGGGAACCAATCTCCCCAAGAATCAAGCAATACCACTTCTGGGTGTATACCCAAAAGATGCACATTCGCATTCCAAAAGCATTAGCTCATCTATGTTCATAGCAGCGTTATTCGTAATAGCAACAACTTGGAAACAACCTAGATGTCCCTCAACTGAAGAATGGATTAATAATCTGTGGTACATCTACACAATGGAGTACTACTTAGCAGTAAGAAAAAAATGATATTCTAAAATTTGCAGGCGAATGGATGGATTTGGAGAATATCCTCCAGAGTGAGGTATCACAAACCCAGAAAGATAAGCTGGGGATGTACTCACTCATTAGTGGACTCTAAAGAAAAAGCAAAAAGCAAAACATGTCCAAGCTGCAAACCACAACCACTGAACAGCTTGGGACCTGAAACACCTTGGACTGACACTTTGGATCCCACTACCTCTAGTGGAACACCTGACTCAATCTTGATGTTGGGGTGAGGAAACTGGATCTGCCAGAAGTGGATGCTCAACTGAGAAATATTGGGAACTTGAGACCTCCTGGTCTTGCTGGGGAGGAAATGGAGAGATATGGAGAAGAGATAGTGACCGGAGGGGGTGTGAGTGGGAAGGGACCTTGAATAAGAATATACAGGGATAGAAAATGTGACTTAATTCATAATAAAAAAGAAAAAGAAAAGGAGAAAAAAAGAATTGCCAATACATTTAGGTCCAAATTGTTGAGATCTTTCACGTCTCTTTTGGTTCACTTTTAGATAATTAATTTTCTTTGAGGCTATTGTAAAAGTAAATGTTGTTATGATTTTTTTCTCAGTGTGCTAATTGTGGCCTTTAAAAATGCCAGAACTGTTAGCTACCTTCAAATCATAAATGAAGGATGATGAAATGACATGAAATAGGAGGCTGCAATATGTCATATTGAAATAGGTAATCTGGATTATATATTAATTATAACATCTGCGATTGCAAAGTATAGTACCTATATGAATTACGAGTGAGAAATCATGAATTAACAATTTGAATTGCTGAGGTTAATATTAAATTAAATTATCACACTTTCCTTACTTAGACTTTCTTCTTTCTTCTAGAAACTTATTTATGACTTCAAAACTTGAGACTTCACTTTCACAGATTTTTTTTAATCATTGTTAAACAACTTCACATGGTTCTAGTTACAGTTTCTCCTTACCTTGAAGTTTCCATGGTCACAGGCAAGCTGAACCACCTGCAAATACTAATCCCTTAGAGTGAGTGTGGTCAAAATTCCAAATGAACTTTAGCATGTATAACCTGCTAGCAACTGTAGTTTACTTGCCTAGAAATCTGATTTTCATTAAACAGTCAATGCTAGAGGTAGCCACTACATTCAGCTGTTCATTTTACATCCTGATTTCTTTTCTTTTCCCAGGCTATTTCAATTTTTGTCTTTTCTCTTCTCCCTTTCAAAAATTTCTTTTAGATATGTTCTTTCTAATAACAAGTCTTTTTCTTAGATGATAAATGTCTGTTGCAACTGCATTAACCTAAGCACTACGTACACAAATGTTACTGTTATTTCCTGGTTTTCATTTTACAATTAACTTGAAATCTATAAGATTCAAATGCCATTCCAGCCTACCTAAAGCATATGTCTTTTGTGTTGTATCTCTTAGCAGCCCAAATAAGCACTTTTTATCTTTTAATTTATTCTCAGGTTCTGTTAAGGATTTGGATGACTCTGCTTTCTATTTTATTACAAAAATTTAAATTTGTAAAAGATTACATGATTCTAGAGTAAAGAAAACAAATCAAGCCTAATATTACATATCTATAAAAAGAGAGGAAATTCAAAAGTTAAGCATTACCCATGAACCAGTGGCTGACCATTTTGAGCATCATTTGTAATACTGTCTTTTGGGTAGATTGAAATAAAGAATAAATAAAGAACCATAAAGACAAGTATAAATTAATAAGCAAATAATTTTAAGTTCCTTTCTTTGTTCAATTACCCTCAAATAATCTGATGTAATTTCAACCTACTTAGCAATTTAAAAGTTTTGCTGCATTTGCAAATATTTCGGTTGAGTGTATAACAAATTTTAATTTATACATATGTGCTTTATTGTGTTACCCAAAACTATCGTTAGAGTTGTATTTGTATTTAATTTTTATTTTTCTGTATGATTATACACTGTGTACACATATGAACATGCATGAATATATGTGTTCTTATTTTTATGAGTGTATGTGTGCAAATCTGTGCCAAGGTATATATGCATGTGTGTATATATGTTTGTGTGTCTTTGTGTGTGTGTGTGTGTGTGTGTGTGTGTGTGTGTGTGGAGCTCTGTACATCATATGCCAATCTTTTGTTTCAAGACTTCACATTGACTTTGTTTAAGGTATGGTCTCTTTGTTGTTTTCTGCTATGTACATCAGGCTTTGTGGCCCAAGGTTTCCGATATTCTTCTCTTTGTTAATCACATCTCTCCATAGAAGTTACAGAAATATATTCTTATTAGCACATCCTGCTTTTTTGTGAGTTTTAGAATGTAAACTAAGGTCCTCATGTTCACCACTACAATCTATCCCACTGAGTCATCTCACAAACCTGTATATTTTGCTACTTTTCTTGTTCCTATTAAGGAAAGAATTTAATATATAAGTATATAGAAGTGTTTCAGCAATACCCAAGTTCTGTACCATTCAAAAAAGACACACAATGGCAAAAATTTTAATATAATGACAAAGGGATCAATCTGTTCCTGAATGATAGCTAAATCCATGTCATTCTGAAGTCACATTACAGACTGTCAAATTGATCATATGATCATACATTACACACTAATAAATTGTTTTTCTGATATTCTTTTAATCAGAAAAATCTTTTAATATTAGTATTTTTAATTCAATGACAAAATTTCTTTGGTGATCCACTTAAAATGAAATTATACTCTTAGTTATATGTATAATGTTACATGCTTTTTTAGAAAAATCACATTGTAAAAAATTTACTGCTATGTTAGTGAATATATATATCAGGAAATTATAAAGTAAAGGGAAATTATAAAGTAAAAGAATTTCTTATAGAACTCAACATATTTATTCATTCTCTTACCTCATACCCTGTTGGAAAATCTAAATTACAACTATATTAACAATATGTACATTTTCTTTATCTTACTATGTTTTCTTTATTGTCTGTGTAATCAAATAACTTCTCTTGATGTGTCCTGCGCTGATTTTGAATTTCTTGTGCATCTAAGGATGCTTTGATTTTGCAATACTCCTGCCTTTTTTCTTCTAAGTACTGGGATTATCCACATGTGGTGCCTAGTCCTACTTAATCTTCTTAATCTTTCAAGTAATAGCAGTTGTAAGTCTAAAATTAGTTATAATTTTGTCATATATAATTAACAATAAACAACTTACATCAGAGTGCTGAATGAAATACCATGGAGGTAAAAAGTTTTACTAACTTATGATAATTTTAATAATTTTTCATATTTATATTTTAAAAGAGTTAATATTTTATATTAATAAGAGTATAACATAATTATTTATATTATAATTATATAATATATAATATAATATTATATATTATAATAAATAATTGTTGTATAAGGTTTTGGATTGAATATATAAAGTGGGTTTCTTTTTTTTTTTTGACATTGTAAAGCTTTTACTATTTGAACAAACTGAGTCATACAAGACACTACAATGTTCTGTAATGCTATACTCTAAAAACTAAGGTTTCCAATTTCTT
>PVIH01026423.1:0-18779 GCA_004025045.1 Sigmodon hispidus | reverse complement strand
TTTTTTTTTTTTTTTTTTTTTTTTTTTTTTTTTTTTTTTTTTTTTTTTTTTTTTTTTTTTTTTTTTTTTTTTTTTTTTTTTTTTTTTTTTTTTTTTTTTTTTTTTTTTTTTTTTTTTTTTTTTTTTTTTTTTTTTTTTTTTTTTTTTTTTTTTTTTTTTTTTTTTTTTTTTTTTTTTTTTTTTTTTTTTTTTGCCAGAAGCAGTCTGTTTTTATTACTGTAACTACACAGTATATCTTGAATCAGGGATGGTGATGCCTCAGGTACACTGAAATTGATAGAAAAGAAAATAGAAAACACCCTCCAATACATTGGCATAGGTGACCACTTCCTAAATATAACACCAGTAGCACAAACACTAAAAATTTAAATATGACCTCATGAAACTACAAAGCTTTAGTAATGCAAGGACACAGTTAATAAAACAAAACAATACCCTACAGAATGGGTAAAGATCTTCATCAACCCTACATCTAACAGAGGACTGATCTCTAAAATATGTAGGGAACTGAAAAAACTAGAGCCTCCAAACTTAAATAACCCAATTAAAAAATGGAGTTCAGACCTAAGAAGGAAATTCTCAACAGAAGAATTTCAAATGGCTGAAAGGCACTTAAAAATTGCTCAACATCTTTAGTCATCAGAGAAATGCAAATCAAAACAACCTTGAGATACCACCATACAACTGTCAAAATGGATAAGAACAAAAAAACAAACAAACAAAAAACGGCACATGATAATCTATGCTGGAGGGAATGTGGAGCAAGGAGAACATTCTTCCATTGTTGGTGGGAGTGTAAACGTGTACAGCCACTCTGGAATGCAGTATGGTGGTTTCTCAGAAAACTGGGGCTCAATGTCCACAATGATCCAGCAATACCACTATTGGACAAATACCCAAAGGATGCACATTGGTACCCCAAAGGCATTAACTCAACTTTGTTGATAGTGATATTATTCATAATAACAAGAACCTGGAAACAACCTAGACAGCCCTCAACTGAAGAATAGATTAACAAATTGCGGTACATCTACACATAGGAGTACTACTCAGCAGTATAAAAGAATGACAACCTAAAATTTTCAGGGAAATGGATAGATTTTGAGAATATCCTCCTGAGTCAGGTATCACAAGTCCAGAAAGATAGGCATGAAATATACTCATTCACAAGTGGGTTTTAGACAAAAAACAAAGAATATCCAAGCTATAAACCACAACCCCAAAATAGTTTGACATCAAAAGGAACTTAAATGAGATATCCAGGGATTCCCATAGGCAAAAAAAAGTAGAGAAGATCTCATTAACAAATGGGACCATACAGGTAGGAAAAAAGGAGAGGTAAGAACAAAGCATGAAAGAAAGGGATGTTTGAATGAGAGGAGCAACAAAGAGAGAGAAAAAAGATTAATATCTTAATAGAGGAAGCCAGTGCAGGGTTGGAAAAAGACGTAGTGCAAGGGAAACCTCCAAGAACCACAGGATGTCCCTGGATATGTTCCCAACAAATAATGGAGGGGCTGCCTATATAGGACTTCTTCTATAATCAAATGAATAATCGCCCTAAGTGTCATCACAGAACTTACACCATAAAATGAAGGGAGGTGGAGGCAGAGATCCGTGGATGAGCACTGGGCCAAGCTCCCCTTATAGTGGGAAGTGGGGGAGAAAGGTCTATATGAGCATAGAGGTAGGGATTATGAGGAAGAGTCACACAGAGATGGCTGACCAGAGATCTGGAGAGCACACTGATCAAGAAAAGTCATTGAGGAACCATAGAACAAAGAGCTAGGCCCTCCAAGAGTAGGAAACCGTCAATTATCATGGGCAGTACAAAGAGCCTCATGGGGTGGGATCACACTGTTTTTCTGTAAATGGGATGGAGCCTTAGATCCCATTCCCTGCAGAGAATTACCTAACCCAGCCTTGATAATGGAATGAGAAAATTGGAGATTTACCTGGAGTGGATGCACCATGCTGTGCTGACCCACCTTGGGACTTCTACCCTTTTCGGAAAAGGGATTGGGGGAGTTGGGTGGGGGAAAACTGAAGGCAGACTGTGAGAGATTGGGAATAGTGAAGGATGGATGGGTACGGGGATACATGGAAAAAAGACTTTTTAAAATAAAATATATATGATAATATATGTGCATATACAGAAATATATGTGTACATATGTACATGTGTAACAACGATTAATGAAAAAGTGGTTATGAATCTGGAAGAGAGAAGGAAGGGTTATTTGGGAGCAGTTAAAGGAAGAGAAAAAAGTGAAAGTGCTGTAATAATATAATCTCAAAAAATAAAAAAAATAAAACCTTAAAATGAAGGATAATTATATATTTATATAATTAATGTATATCATAAGTCACAACTTTCTTAAATGTATCTAGCATATATAGTTCCTTTAATTATAGATGTAAGTTATGATTGTATATAAAATATATTTGAATTACACATATTTTGAAATAACTTATTTATTTTTATGTGTATTGTTGGACTCTTCTTGATACAATTCTGAGTTACTGGTGCCTACATAGTCTGAAAAGAAGGTTAGATTTCCTTGAACTGGAATTTCAGATTGCTATAAGCCACAATGTGTGTTTTGGGTATCAAACCTATATTATTTAGGAGAACAGCCAGTGTACTTAACCACTGGGTAACATTTCGCTTAATGCACCATTATTGGGGGGTAGAGAAGAACAGTGTGGTTAATAAGTTTTCTCATTTTTTTTTAGATAGGAGATGGTAAAAAGAAACATTGGGCACCCCATAAAATGAATAAAGTAACATTGGTATAGTCACCTTCAAGTTATGAGGCAGTTGCATCTTCTATATATTATAAAACTTTATCTGGTGATGAACAAGTACTCAAATTATGCACTAGTGGGTGATATATAACTTTTAAAGAGCAATAGGATGTGACATGGTAATTGTTTTATTTGCATTTATTTATAAATTATTTAATTATTACTCCTTACAATGTATCATATTTATAATGACTGATTTACTTTTTTAAAAAAAAATGTGATATATTTTAAGATTCCAAGTAGCATGAGAAGGCACATACATTTTGTAACAATAATAAATGAAACAGAAAGTTCATTAATTTGAAAGAAAGTCAGGAGTGGTATAAGGATGGAATCTGAGGAACAAATGAAATAATTAGATTAAAATCTCAAAAACTCTAAGAAAATTATTGGTGTTTCACATAATTAATTAAATGCCGGAGGACAGAAGTGACGGAGTCTCTAGGTTCTCATGTAAGTCAAGAATCTCTTATGAAGAAAACATATACTTTACTTCTTTTTACTCATTCTAGCAGAGATTCTAAAATCTGTGATGACTGACAGTACTCAGGACAAAATTCTGAGAGCCCATAAAGCCCATAAAACAGCTTGGAATCAGAAACACCCTAGAATGACTCCTTGGATCCCACTTCCCCTATAGGAACACCTGACTCACTCTTGATGTTGGGGGGAGAAAAGTGGATTTGCCAGGAGAAGAGGCTGAACTAAACAATATTGTTACAGTGTGACCTTGGGACCGCCTGCCCAGGGGAGTGGGAGAGGATGGGGAGTTGTGGAGAAGAGAGAATGACCTGATGTGGTGAGAGAGGGAAGGAACCTTTAATAAGGATATACAAGGACAGAAAGTGTGACTTCTTTGTTCATAATAAAAAAAGGATTAAACATAAAATCAAGAAGATGATTTTCTTAACAAAACCTCAACAGTGGCAGTACCACTTTACATGCCTACATACATAGGGAATCTGTCAGGGCTTTCTCTGGATAAAAAGGTACATGTAAATATTGAATATAAAGAAAGACTTAGTCTTACCTTGGGACTAATTCCTTAATTGTTTATTCAATATCATTTAAAAAGCCATGAAACTATAGAGCTGATAAACAGTAAATGCATTTATCAGATATAAATGTACTTAGGTAACTAAAGAAAAAAAAGGCTGGGATATTGGAAGAAAATGGAGGAACAAGGGAAAAATTAGTGCAGAAAAAAAGGTAGACAACAAGTGTATGAATTCAGTATTCATCCATGAAATTTTCAATACCAGGTGATACCCATGTGAGAAGAGTAAGAGGTGAGAAGCCCTACAAAGCAACAACTCAGGATGGAAATCAGAATTTATTATATTGATATATTGAAGATAATTGGAGATTATTAAATCGGATAAGAAATTAATCAATCAAAGAAAATATGCACAATGATCTTATAGGAAAACCGATTATAGGCTAAACTAATTAAAATGAAAAGACACTTTAAAAATAAATCTACTACAAACAAAAAAAATTTCTGTTGGTCTGCCAACTAGATCACTATCATAAAAAGAGAAAAAAAATGTCATTTATTGAGATAGAGCAAGAACAGAGGATATCTAAGCTTAAATCAGAGTGCCTTCAAGCTTTCTTATATTTTTTGCCAGATGTTGATCTATGCAGGGTATTTATTATTCTATCAGAAGTTGTGCTTTCCAATTAGTAGGGATAACATTTTTGAGAGCATAAAATGTGGCAAATTATATAGTAACAATAATTTGCTGTGTTTAAATTGAATGTAAATATAAAAATAGAAGCAAATGGAAAATATAAATAATGATGAGTAAATAATAAGTATATATTCAATCAAGTGAAGGTTAAATGTACAAAATGTAAACATAAACATACAAGCTACTAACAAAAATAACAGGAAAAAACAATCACAAGTCAGTAATATCCCTTAATATCAATGGAATCAATTCACCTATAAAAAGTCACACACCAACACAAAGGACACAAACACAGAAGTTATCCTTCTGCTGCATACAAAAAACACACCTCAACCTTAAAGACAGACACAGGCTAAGAGTAAAGGGTTGCAAAAATGATTTTTCAATCAAATAGCCCTAAGAAAAAAGCTGATGCTGCCATCCAAATATCAAACAAAGTAGACTTCAAACTAAAATTAATTAAAAGTTACCAGGATGGACATTACTTATTCATCTCAGAAAAATTTGTTCAAGATGAAATTTCAGTCCTGAATTTTATTACCCTAATAAAAGGGCAGCTATGTATGTAAAAGAAATATTACTAAATCTCAAAACCCACATCAATTTTTAAACGCTAATAGTGGGAGACTTCAATACCCTACATTCACCCTTGGATAGGTCAAACAGACAGAGACTCAACAGAGAAATAAAGGATCTAACAGAGGTTAAGATGTAAATGGATTTAAAAGATATTTACAGAAGCTTCCACCAAAACAGAAAGGAATATTCTTATTTCTCAGCACCATATGGATCTTTTTTTCTAAAACTCACTACATAATTGGTCATAAAGAAAATATCAATAGATACAAAAATGGAAATAATTCCCTTTTGTCATATTAGACCACTGTGGCCTAAATTTTGAGTGCAACAACATCAAATATCACAGAAAGCCTACCAAGTCATGGAAACTAAACAACACTCAGCTCAATTTTTTCTGGGTCAGTGAAGAAGAAATTAAGAAAGAAATCAAAATCTTCCTAGAATTTAATGAAAATGAATCCACAATGTACACAAACTTTTGGCACACAATAAAAGAAGTCTTAAGAGGAAAGCACTTGATGCCTATATGAAAAAACTAGAGAAATCCCACACTAGAGAACTAAGAGCACAGCTGAAAAACCTTAGAACAATTAGAAGCAAACTCACCTAAAAGAAGTAGATGGGAGGAGATAATCAAACTTAGCTGAAATCAATACAATTGAAAGAATAATAATAACCCTAACCCTAACCCTAACCCTAACTGGATGATAGTGTGAAGAAAAACGAAAATAGATCCAGACCTGTCACCTTGCACAAAACTTAAATCCTAGTGTATCAAATACCTCAACATAAACCCAGCTACACTGAACTTGACAGGAAAAAAAAAAGTGGGAAATATCCTCCAAAGCTTTGGCACTGGTGACCACTGCCTAAATATATCACTAGTAGCACTGACACTAAGAACAACAACCAATAAATAGAATCTCTTGAAACTGAGAAGCTTCTGTAAGGCCAAGGACATAGTCAATAAGTGAAAATGATAGCCTACAGAATGGGAAAAGATTTTCACCAACCCTACAAGTGACAGAAGACCGATCTCTAGAATATATGGAGAACTCAAGAAACTAGAGCCCAAATCCCTTAATAACCCAATTAAAATAGGGTTCAGATCTAAAAAAGGGAATTCCCAGCAGAAGAATTAAAAATGGATGAAAAGCAAATCAAAAATTGCACAGCATCTTTAGCCATTAGAAAACTGAAAATCAAAACAACTTTGAGATACCACCTGACACCTGTCAAAATGGCTAAGATTTAAAACACAGATGACAGCCTACGATAGAGAGGATGAGAATCAAGGGGAACACTCCTCCATTGTTGGTAGGAGTGTAAACTTGTTCAGCCACTTTGGAATGCAGTATGGTGGTTCCTTAGAAAACAGGGAATCAATCTCCCCAAGGATCAAGTCATACCCCTCTCAGTAATATACTCTAAAGAAACATATTCACACCTCAAAAGTATTACTACAACTATGTTCATAACAACCTGATTAGTAATGGCCAGTACTTGGAAACATCCAAGATGACTCTCAAATGAGGAATGAATTAACAAACTGTGGTACATCTACACAATGGAGTACTACTCAGCAGTAAGAAAAAAAATGAAACTTCAAAATTTGCAGGCAAATGGACAGATATGGAGTATATCCTCTTGAGTGAGGTAACACAATCCCAAAAGAAAAGCAGGGGAAGTGCCTTTTTTATGTATTCTATTTCAATTTTATATTCTTTAATGTTTCTTTCATTTTTGGAGGTATCCTTTTCTTGGTTTTCTTTCAAGGATTTGTTCATCTCTTCCATTTTTTGTTTGTATTTGCTTCTATTTCTCTAAAGAGATTTTTTTATATCCTCTATTAATCCTTCTATAATCTTCATAAAGTTATTTTTGCTGTTGCTTCCTTTTGTTTCCTCTTCATTGCTCTGTTCAGGTTTTGGTGCTGTAAACCACATGTTTCTTCTGGTGTTTCCTTTTTTTCTTTATATTGTTATATGTATTCATTCCCATGTCTCTGTTCATGGTGTCTGTGGTTCACAGGTAGTCAGCTCCTAGTCAGTTGTGGCTAGAGGGCATGTATGTCTTCTGTCTGCTCTGAGCAAGTAGGCTGTATAATTGCTGACTCATCTCTGAGCATAGGTCTAATTTTCAAAGGAGTCAGTTCCTCTCTGATGATGCAGTTTACCCTGGAGGTGGGGCCCAGCTGTTCTGTGTGAGGTCCCTTCATTTAGGGGTTATTAAGAGAGGCCTCTACTAACTAAAACCTAGCAAGAGTCTGAGATCAGAACCTTAGGTCTGTCCCCGGTGCTGGAGTGGGATTTTCTGGACAGGCAACACAGGAGGTCTTATCTGTTCACCTCTGATTCCACTCTGGACACTGGTATGAGTTTCAAAGACATCAGTCCATCTCTGATGATGTAGTTTGCCCTGGAGGCAGGGCAATGCCATGTGAGGTTGTTGGAGTAGGCCCATCACAGTTAAAGCCTAGGGCCTGTCTGCTAGCAAGATTCTGAGATCAGATCATTGGGTGTGACCCCTGTCCCAGACAGGGATTCTCTGAATGGGTGACCCAGGAGCTAGAATCTGCTCACCTCTGCCTTTGCTCTGGACAGGGATTTGAGATTCAGAGGCCCAGATGAAATAATTGTATACATAAGGGATCCACAAAATTCTACCAGGGAACTTCTACAGCTGAGAAACACTTCTAGCCATGTAGCAGGATATATGATTAACTCAAAGAAATCTGTAGCAATCATATAAACAAAAGATAAAATGGGTGAAAAAGAAATAAGGGAAACATCATCCTTTATAATAGCAGCAAATAGCATTAAATCACTTGATGCAACTACAACAAAAGAATATCTTTTTGACAAAAACTTTAAATCACTGAAGAAAGAAATTGAAGAGGTTATTAGAAAATGGAACGATCTCCCATGTTCCTAGATGGATAGTATAACCATTGTAATGTTGGCAATTCTATCAAAAGCAATCTACACATTCAATGAAATTCCCATCAAAATCCCAACACAATTTTTATAGCCTTTAAAAAAACAATACTCAATTTTATTTGGAGTAACAGGAAGCATAAATTGTGAAACAGTTTTGCCCAACAAAAGAACCTCAAGAAGCATCACCATCCCTGACTTCAAGTTATACTATAGAGGTACAGTATTATAAAAACAGCCTGCTACTGGCATAAAAACGGACTTGTAGATCAATGGAATTGAATTGAAGACCCAGACATTACCCCACACACCTATGAATATCTGAATCTCAAGTTGAAAAATATTCAATGGAAAAAAGATAGTATCTTCAACAAATTGTGTTATCATATCTGGATGGTAGCATGTAGAAAAATGCAAAAAGATCACCCTGCAAAAAACTCAAATCCAAGTCATTCAAATACCTCAACATAAAACTACACTAAATGTAGGGAGCTGCGTACAGCCACACCTTAACATGGCGTTGGCCTTGAGCGCTCTCCCTGGTAAACAACTCCATATTTGGCTAAGGCCAAGGATCTGGCTTGCTTCCGCATATCTGAGCCTATCGGTGATGCCCACGTGGCTATCTTGGATTGGAAGCCCTGAGGGTATTTCACTAAGAGCAAGCTTCCTCCCAGTGTCGTTCGTCGTCCGTGAGAGAGTGGTTGTTCGTCTGAGTGAGTGAGTGAGTGAATGAGCTAGTGAGTGAAGACAAGAAGATATCTGAAAGGCCCGAATAAAGTGCAGAAAGAAGGATCCGGTGTTGCGTGTTCCTTGCGGGACGAGGTGGCGCGCTACAACTAAACTTGATAGAAAAAAAAAGTAGAAAATATCCTCCAGTGCATTGGCACAGGTAACTACTTCCTAAATATAATACCAGTAGCACAAACACTAAGAGCAACAATCAATAAGTGGTATCACCTGAATCTGAGAAGTTCGTGTAAGGCAAAGGACACAGTCATTAAAACAAAATGACAGCCTATAGAATAAAAAAAATATTTTCACCAACCCTACCAGTGACAGAGGACTGATCTCCAAAATATATATAGAAGTGCATTTCTCTGATGGCTAAAGATGTTGAGCAGTTTTTCAGGTGCCTTTCAGCCATTTTGTAATTCTTATGCTGAGAATTCCCTTTTTAGTTCTGAACCCAATTTTTTATTGGGTTATTAAGTGTTTGGGGCTCTAGTTTCTTGAGTTTTCTATATAATATAGAGATCAGTACTCTGTCACTTGTAGGGTTCGTAAAAATCTTTTTCCTTATGTAGGCTGTTGTTTTCTGTTATTGACTGTGTCCTTGGTTTTACAGAAGCTTCTCATTTTCAGGGGGGTCTACTTATTGATTATTGTTCTTAGTGTCTGTATTACTGGTGTGATATATAGGAAGTGGTGACCTGTGCCAATGCATTGGAGGGTATTTTCTGCTTTCTTTTCTATCCAGTTCAGTATAGCTGGGCTTATGTTGAGGTCTTTGATCTACTTGGATTTGAGTTTTGCACAGGATGATAGTTTTGGATCTATGCCAATAATATTTTGAAGATACTATCTTTCTTCCATTGTATATTTTTGGCTTATTTTTCAAAAATCAGGTGCTCATAAGTCTGTGGGTGAATATTAGGTCCTCAATTTGATTTTACTCATCCACAAGTCTGTTTTTATGCCAGTACCAAGCTGTTTTTTATTACTGTAGCTCTATAGTGTAATTTGAAGTTGGGGATGGTGATGCCTCCTGAGGTTCTTTTGTTGAGCAAAATTGTTTTGGCCATCCTGGCTTTCCGTTTATTCCAAATGAAATTGAATTTTGTTCTTTCAAGGTCTGTAAAAAAATGTGTTGGGACTTTTATTTAAAGTGCATTGAATCTGTAGATTTCTTTTGGTAAGATAACCATTTTTACTATGTTGATCCTACCTGTCCAGGAATGTGAGAGATCTTTCCATTTTCTGAGATCCTCTTCAATTTTTTTCTTAAGTAATTTAAAGTTTATGTCAAACAGAACTTTTCAGTCTTTGGTTATAGTTACACTGAGGTATTTAACACTATTTGCAGCTGTTATAAAAGATGGTGTTTCCTTTATTACTTTTCAGCTCTTTTATCTTTATTGTATAGGAAGGCTACTGATTTCTTTGAGTTAATCTTGAGTCCTGCCACATTGCTAAAGGTATTTATCAGCGGTGGAAGTTACCTGGCAGAATTTTGTATGTCACTTATGTTTACAATCATATAATCTCCAAATAGAGATAGTTTTACTTATTTTCCAATTTGTATCCCCTTAATCTCCTTATGCTCTCTTATTGCTTTTGCTACAACTTTGAGAACTATATTGAATAGGTAAGGGGACAGATGACAGCCTTGTTTAGTTCCTAATTTTAGTGTGATTGCTTTGAGTTTCTTTCCATTTAGTTTGTTGTCAGCCATCGGCTTTGTCTAAATCGCCTTTGTTATATTTAGGTATTTTTCCTCTATAACTGATCTCTCTGGGACTTTTATCATAAAGGAGTGTTGGACTTTGTCAAAGGCTTTTTCAGCATCTAAGAAGATGAGCATGTGGTTTTTTCCTTCAATTTGTTTATATGTTTGATGACATTTACAGTTTTTTGTATGTTGAATCATACCTGCATTTCAGGGATAAAGCCTACTTGATCATGGTGAATGACTTTTTTTTTTTTTAATATTGTTGGATTTGCTTTGCCAGAATTTTGTTGAGAATTTTTGCATCAATGTTCATGAGGAAAATTGGTCTGTAATTCTCTTTGTTTGTTGTGTGTTTGAATGGCTTGGGCATCAGTGTTATTGTGTCCTCATAAAAAAAGTTTGGTAATATTTCTTTAGTTTTCCTCCATGGAACATTTTGAGGGGTCTTGATATTATGTCTTCTTGACATGTTTTATTTTCAACTAATTTTAGTTTATTGTAAAGAACACAAATATAAAAGCACTAAATAACAGTAATAAATTTGCCAGTCATTTTAACACTTGGTTATGTCCAAATTGTGTATATTACATTAAATTTGATACAGTTATATTAGTTATTCTAAAGACATGCAGCTTGACTTAGAGTTTTATATTGTTGCTAGTAGTTATATTTTATGGACTTTCACCAGGAATAATGAAAACCAATGACAGAATTGAAAACTAATTTAATATTTTCTTTCACAACCTCTGAAACTTTTTACAAAGTCATTACTTAAAATCATCATTCTGTGTCTCCATTTTAAATGTTTTCTTGATATTACACTTACACAATTTATATGATGCATTATTATATCACATATGCATATCAAAAGACTTTGTAATTATTTTTATTCTGAGGTTTTTGACCTCTTAAAATTCAATGAATTTTACTTCATATTTTGGGATTTCGTCTTTTACTGTAGTCAAATAATAGTAAATTTTACATATCACCATAAATTTAATTATCCAGTTTATTTGTTTTTGTATATATAGACAGGCTAGAATTTGTTACTATAATTATTTGAGTAGCACTTGAAATGGATGTGAAAATATCTTTAAGTTATGATAAAGAGATCTCTGGATATAAGTCCAAGAACAAAATACCTGGAAAAACAGTATCTCCATTTTCAGTTATTTTTTTTTAAAGAAGCCATTAAAGTGATTTTTATAATCATCCAAAATACAAATTAAAAAGTTTTGGTAACACCAACATTACACTGAAGCCAAATTAGATAAATCATAACAACAGCAAAAGGATTGTACATGTCCATATTTCTGATGATGCTAAAATTTTTAATAAAATAACAGCAAACAAAATTTAGAATTATACTAATGTAGTATCACAAATGGGACACTGAATCAATTATTGGGCGAAGGCTGAAATATCAGAGAAAGGAAGCACCACAATCAATTCTCACCCAGCTGTCTTGCAACTTTCTCAGGATCACTCCTTACTGCCAGTGGCTTCTCCCAGTCACTTCTGTTCTCTCTGGGTTTCTACAAGCCCTCATATAACCTTCCAGGTTAGGAAAAATGGCGTGGCCTGTAGCCTTGAACTCACAGAAACAGAAGTTCTGTCTCTGGAGTTGTGAGATTGAGGGTGGAGGTCACTGTAAGGATTCATGGCACTCCACATAGCTGAGCCAACTCAGCTCAGGTGTGATGCACCTTGTACGGAGGCATGCCCTCAATTTGACTACATAAACCCTTACACACCCCTTCTCTTAAAAATGACAGCACATGTTTCAGAGTATCTCTGTCTCCTGATCTTCTATCCTGATTTTCTGCTTCTGCATCTGCCTGGAAACTCTCTTAAATAAACTCTTTTGTGGCCTTGATAGTGTGTATCTCTTCTCATGCACAAAATCAACATTTGGTGCCATGGACTTGGATAGGTTCTCTCATGAGCACAAAATCTAGGAAAACCTTATTCAAAGTTCTCTGCAAGGCCATCTTCTACATGCCCAGCTGCTGTGATATTCGAACACCAGCGAATTTAATTGGTAAGTGCCCCCCTACCCCCAGACAAATACACACTCCTGGCATTTTCCCATTACATTCCGTCCCTGGACTTGCCCCGTAGGAACTTACACTAGCATCTTCCATGGGTGTTTTTTGTGCCAACAGTGCCATGGACAGGTTGTGAGCACATGGTTTTGAGAGCTGATGAGTTCTCATCATCTCGTTGTGAGTAGGTGTAATTTCCGGGTGCTCTCTCTTTGGTCTGACTAGAACTCAGGGATCTTCATAGTCTGGGGCATTGTCCAGTGGACTGTGCTAATGGTTGACTGACTTTTTAGTGTAAATCTACTTCCCTGTGGACCCAGCGGTGCCTAGGTGATGACCAGACAGCTAAACTCTGCATCCCCCTTAGGTTTTGACAATGGGAAATATGCCAGTCACATGCTCCATCTTAACCCTTGGGGTGTGTGGTGGAGAAGTTAACTATTTAGCTTTTTGCCTTATCTAGATACCACCAGGCTTATCTGTTTTTCTTTTATACAAAATGTGGCCTAATTACCCCTTCGATTACTCAAAATAGCCACCTAATGGCTCACCAACCCGGATATTTTACAAGGGCTCACTTTTCCAAGTGATGGACAGATAGAAAGAGTTTCTCCTATCTTTTCTCTTTTTTCATCAGCTCTAAACCTTTTCCAGCTCTCTGTTCTTAAGAATTTTCCTATTTCTTTTCATATTTCAATGCTAAACTTTCTTTTCTGGCTTTCTGTTCTTCTGTTTCTGGCCTCACAAATCCAGTTTTCCCTCTACAAATAAAAAAAGAACTGCCATAAATAAGATAATAAAAGTTTACAAACTTTCTCAGATAAATAAAAATTAGGCTATACTTAGACCTTGAGAGGAGACCTCAGGCAGACTCCACAGGCAAAAGTTGGCTGTTAAAATATATCATGGAAGAAATACTGCCTGCTGGCAAAAGCTGTCTGGCCAGCTATTGCCTTGCTCTTGCTTAGCCTCATAGAGGCAAGGTCAGGCCTCAGGCCTTGTCCAAGACTCCATCAAGGGAAGGCTGGTCTAAATGAGTGTTGCCAGCCAAACATGGCAAGGAGACATTACACAGAGATCACTCCCAACTGATCTAAGGTCTGACTGTGAACAGTTAGTACTGCCAAGGCTTCCCAAAGCTGACCACCCTCATTGCAAAAAGGGGGCCTTCAGTAGTCATATAAATATCAGGGCAATCCTGTGGACACTAAAAGTCATATACTCTCAGTCCTGCAACCAAGAGCTTTGGGGTCTCACTTCTCTTTCCAGCCTCTCCATTGTCAAGATAAAAGGCAAATAATTTTGACCTAATCAGACACTGCTTTTTAGTCATATTTTCAGAGTTTTACTATCACTCATTTTTAGTCGAACTACCATACTCCTGATAAAAAAAGATTTTTAACTTTTAGTCACATTTTGCCTAAATTCAACTGCTCTAACCACCTCTATTCACCTTGCTATAAGCTTCAACCTGTCAGTTCCAATCTTCTTGTCTCCCAGGTGGACCACCAAATATAAATCATTTCTCTAAAGTTCTCCATCTCTGAGTTTTCAATTCCAGCCTGCTTCTATGATAAAGGCCAACAAATGGCTCCCAGGTATATTGACTCAACTCTCCCCACTTACACAGCCGCTGCTTCTGAAAAATAAAAACAAAACCCATGAGCCATTTTCAGAGTCAATACAGCTAAAACAGACCATTTCCCACCCCCCAGAACAAAAAGAAACAGAGTCAATACAAGTAAAACAAACCATTTCCTATTCCCTCTCCAAGAACCTTTTTCCATCTCCAAAACTAGCAGAGTACACCACTCACTATATTATCACTTCTCAAAGTTATCTCACTAACTCATAATTTTTTTCCAAGCTTCAGAAAACAAAATTCGCAGCCCTGACTCATACCTCCAACTCTACAAGCAAAATGAGCTGAAGAATCTAGCAGACATCTCTGTCACTGTGTCAGCAGGAAGTAGCCATGCAGAGATCATGACAACCATGTCCACTATGTCCATTACCCCCCCATAAACCTGGTTTTCTTTTTATAATAAACAAAACAGTGAGATGTAAGTATTCCTGGCACTCCAGTAGCTGAACCAACTCAGCTCAGGTGGGATGCACCTTGTATGGAGGCAGGCTCCTGGGCGTGGCTGTGGAAACCCATACACACCCCTTCTTCAGGGTCTCTCTGTCTCCTAATCTTCTGTCCTGCTTCTCTGCTTCTTCACCCACCTGGGAACTCTTCAATACACTTTCATGTGGCCTTGATAGTGTGTATCTCTTCTCAGGCTTGAAATCAACAGTCACCACTCCCACTTTCCCTTAACTGGGATTAAAGGTATGTGTGACTGACTAAGCCGTTTATCATTGTAGTCAAGATTTAAGAATTTTCTGAGCTGTCCGACTAGGATTTGACTGGGTGTTCCCTTGCCAATAATCAGGTTTTAATAAATATGTAATATATATCCACATACTAAAGCCATCAGTTATTGTCAATTGATTTTTGTTTGAAGTAAAATATATTATTCCTAATTTATGCAGTGTTGGTAAAATCTAGAGCAGTTGTGATGGAACTGGAAACCCTGTTACATGTCCATGTGCTCTTTCAATATTCATACAGTTAGAATAAGCTACATAGAGCTATTTGTGAAATTATCATGCAGCCAAGATTCTCTGACATAATAATAGCCATATGAAGGGCATTTTTATTAAGATATTTGATGGTTACTTTGGCATGTCACATGGGCAATAGGAAGACTCTCACTGTTTCAAGTTGAAGAATATTATTATATATGGGCTTCAGCCAATAATATTGAATCATGCAATCTGCTAATTCAATCATTTGACAAAATTCTCACACTTATTTTAAGTAATTTTAGAAAGAACACTTGATACCTATATAACTTTTTGTATTGATAATTTGAGGGTGACAACTGCATACCAAGAGAAATATATACTTTCATATTTAAAATGGGATTAAATTATTTTATTTTTATTCATACAAAACAATGCTTAGATATAACAGAGTAATAATATATCAGAACAAAAAGTCCAAATAATAGAAAACAGAGAAATGGAAAGTGAGTGATGGTCAATATTCACCAATATTCATGATACAAATGAGTATAATAGCCTTTTGAGATGTAGGAGAGATTACAAAAAGATAGAAAGGATGCTACTAAAAATAGAATATGTTGAGTGACTCTGAATTCAGGGAATTTTTGGCTAGAATCATGAGTACTGAAGATTTGAACCCTCTGATTGTGTCTGCAAAAAATTACAATCATGAATCCACTGGACCAGACCATGAGGAAAAATGAAGACTTTAGGAAAAACCACTAAATACTACATATAATGATTCACCAATTTCATCCTCTCCTACAATGCAGCAGTATTTAAAATCTCATTTTCTTGACATATATTGGCTATTTATATTGATAAATGTGCATTCAAAATAGGTTAAATTTATCAACTAAACATGATCCAAAGGATTAAAATGTTGTAGCCAGTTTACTTTTTCAACTTTAACTTTATGATCCATCCTATAGAATTAACTGAGACTAATGGTCTATGCCTGGAAGACACTAAAGAGGCATGTGGTGTCAATAGACACACTTCTACAAAATCTTGAATGTACAATAATAGTTTGCATCCACGATCATACTTAAATCCAAAAATTGTTATTCTTTTGTTACCCCTGTATAGAGAATAAACAAGATTTTGGCTTCTATTATGTACATGAGAATCAAATTTGTGGGCTTTAATACATATTCTCTACAGTAAAGGACTAGATAGTAGGAAAATAAAAAGAAATTTCCCAGAACTTAAGTTGTACATTGGGATAGGAAAATAATTCTGATTGCCATATTTTAGAAGACTCTTCTGTGATTTTGTGTAACTTTCTTCAGAATATAGACCCACCATTTGTCTGATCAGATAAATACTGACAAATATGTACAACCTGCAATAGAGTGACAAACTTTTAAAAATAGGGCTACTGAAAAACTGAAACAAAGGGTCTTTTAAGCTCAGGGGTTGAAAGTTCCCCTAAGTACTTAATTAAACTTTATCCTTTAATGTTTATCAAGGCTAGTTACTTCACAAGTTTGTTACTAACAGATTGTGGAATACCTCAGTATGTACATAATTATAAAAGGAAAGCCATCAAGTTTTATATAAAATGAAGCATTCACAATGATGTGACCTTAAGAAAGAGTAAATAGAATAGCCAATAGAACAAATATAATAGAAGATAACCTGAATATTTTTGTATTTTCTAGTCATAGTGTAAAAACAAACTTTAATAATGTAAACAAAATTAAATCAATGTTTAATGCTTATATCATTTAAAAATATTACAAATTTTGTGAGAAATTTATAATGCTACTCACAGGTCTTGTGACATGGCTACGGTTCATTTAGCTTGACTCAGGTAGAACCATCTTTGGTTTAACCTGAACCTAACTCTACATTTTCTACATTACATACATTCAGAAAAAGATTCTTTTAAAAGGATATTACAGAAGTTTTTCTCCATCAACACCCTGGTGACAGAAATATAATCTAGGGCCTAGTACGTGCTAGGAAAGTACTCCATTACTGAGTTATACAAGTAGGTCTAATATTATTCCTAAGTGAACAGTTTATATTTGTGGGTTCATTTTCCCCAGTTTGTAAGGCAGATTATAATTTTTCTGTGAACTTGGGCTGGTACCACTTAGCAATGTGCAGATAGACTGACCCATTTGGAAAACATACTGTTTATGGCAGAAAAGATGTATAACAAGTAAGCAGGGATGTAGATAAGTGGCCAAGGACTAGAATCACATGAATATTATTTAATACTATTTCAAAGTTACACTGAAACATGCTAAATTTTTGTATGTGAGTGTTGAGAGGTTAAGGAAAAGGCCATAATATAATGCCATAATTGGCAGTAGTTAATGGATTGAGTGATTATAAAAACCAGGTGGTCTATTTTCAGTGAGAGGAACAATAGGGAGGGAGAAAAAAAAGGAGATGTATATCATGATAGAGAAAGCCAATGTGGGTTAGGAAAGAGACTGGGTGATAGGAAAACCTTCAAGAAATCACAGGATATCCCTGGCTAAGTCTCCAACCAATAGTAAAGGTGGGGCCTAGACAGGACTTCTCCTATAATTAAATGAATAATCACCCTAAGTGACATCACAGAACCTACACCAACAATGAATAGACGTGGAGGCAAACATACATGGCTAAGCACTGAGCTGAGCTCCTCATGCAGCTGAGAGAAGGGGAGGAGAATCGGTATGAGCATGGGGATAGGGATTATGAGGAAAATGCCCATAACGATGGCTGACTGGAGCTCTTGGGAGCTCACTGAATCAAAAACAGCCACTGGGGAACCAATGGGAAAGGGATCTAGTCTCTTCAAGGGTAGATAACGGTAGATCGGCATGGGCTGTATGCTGAGCCTTGAAGAGTAAGATCAAACTGTTTTCCCCTGCATGGGCTAGCACCTTGGAGAGCGTTTTCTGCAGAGAAGCACCTAACTCTGTCATGAAATTGGGATGAGAAAAATTTGATTTGCTTGGAATGGATATGCCATGCTGAGTTAACCCAATTTGGAACTTCTTGCCCTTTTGAAGGAGGGAATAGGAGCATGGGGAGGGGGAAGCATGAGTCTGACTGGGTAGAATTCGGAGAAGGGAAGGGAGGGCAAAAAGGGAAATACATAAAAAACCTTTTTGTTTTTAATAAATAAATAAAAACAGAAACCATAAAAAACTGAAAGTGCATCTCATTTATAGATTTCTTTGCTTCTTATGCTGAAGCATGGGACTGGAGAGACCCTAACCCATTAAAGGCTAGGCTCACAATCAAAAATATGCCAAGGCATAAGGGATAGTTAGGTCTTCTGTTGGTATTTTGTCTGTGCTGGTTTCTCTAGAGAAATAGAAAGACCAATTCTAAATTGCATTCACATAGCATGCAAGAAACTGTCTTAACTTCTGCAAACATGAGGAAAGAAACAGAAACTGTTTTATAAAGTAGAAATTTCTATGATGCATAATGCTGAATAAAGCCGTAGGGTCACAGGGACAGACAACCATTCTCCATCTAGAAAGTAGTTCCTAATATAGTGTGACTCACATTTTGATATGCTGAGAACTTATCTCTCTTGTGATCAACGTGAGGTCATAGGACATAGTCATAAAACTTCTGGCTGATAGAATTCATGTCATCACTGAAGAAAACTCATTCAAATCACAAACTTTGATGAAGTT
>PVIH01026422.1:0-18781 GCA_004025045.1 Sigmodon hispidus | reverse complement strand
ACAATGGAATACTACTCAGCAGTAAGAAAAAATGATATCCTAAAATTCACAGGCAAATGGATGGATTTGGAGAATATCCTCCTGAGCGAAGTATCACAAACTCAGAAAGATAAGCAGGGGATGTACTCACTCACTAGTGGTCTCTAAACAAACAAACAAGAAAAAAAAGCCAAACATGCCCAAGCAGCAAACCACAACCACTGAATAGCTTGGGATCAGAAACACCCTGGACTGACCCGTCAAACCCCAGTCCATCTATAGGAACACCTGACTCACTCTTGAGGGAGGGGGGACAAAAATGGATTTGGCTGGGAGTGAAGACTGATCCAAGCATTGTTGGGCCAGTGTGACCATAGGACTGTCTGCTCCCTGCCAAGGGAGGGGATGGGGAGTTGCAGAGAAGAAAAATGATCAGATGTGGTGGGAGGGGGAAGAGACCTTCAATAAGGGTATACAGGGATGGAAAAAAAATTCAGAGGGAAAGCTGAACACAAAGAAAATATATGTGTAGTAATCTTATTTGAATTTCCACCCTTGATAAGCCATGCTTATGATTATTATCCTCTGTATAGTTATTGTTAACTCTTCAGCATTTTTTTTAAATTCTTTTTACTGTTTTTTTGATAAATATAAAATAAAGAAGAAAAAAAAAGAAAGAAAAAAAATTCTGGCAAACTGTATACAACAACATATAAAAAATATCATCCACCATGATCAACTAGGCTTCATCTCAGATGCAGGGATGGCGCAACATACAAAAAACCATAAATGTCATCCATCATATAAATAAACTGAAGGAAAAATCCACATGATCATATCCGTAGATGCTGAAACAGTCTTTGACAAAATCCAAAACTCTGTTATGATAAAAGTCCTGGAGAGATCAGGAATACAGGGAGAATACCTAAATATAATAAAGGCAACTTACAAGAAGCCCACAGCCACCATTAAACTAAATGGAAAAAAACTCAAAGCAATCCCACTAAAATCAGGAACTAGACAAGGATGTCCTTTCTCCCCTATCTATTCAATATAGTTCTCAAGGTTTTAGCTAAAGCAATAAGAGAACAAAAGAAAATTAAGGGGACACAAATTGGAAAAGAAGAAGTCAAGCTATCTCTATTTGCAGATGACATGATTGTATACATAAGTGACCCACAAAATTTTACCAGGGAATTTCTATAGCTGATAAACACCTTCTGCAATGTAGCAGGATACGAGATTAACTCAAGGAAATCAGTAGCCCTTCTATACACTTAAGATAAAAGGGCTGAAATAGAAATAAGGGAAATATCACCCTTTATAATAGCTGCAAATAGCATTGAATGCCTTGGAGTAACTATAACCAAAGAAGTAACAGATCTATTTGACAAAAAATTTTAAATCACTGAAGAAAGAAATTGAAGAGGATATCAGAAAATTGAAAGATATCCCATGTTCCTGGATATGTAGGATCAGCACAGTAAAAATGGCTATCCTACCAAAAGCAATCTACAGATTCAACTACCTTCCCATCAAAATCCTAACACAATTTTTTACAGACCTTGAATGAACAATACTCCATTTCATTTGGAATAACAGGAAAGCTAGGATTGCCAAAACAATTTTGCTCAACAAAAGAACCTCAGAAGGCATCACCCTCCTGGACCTCAAGTTATATTATAGAGCTACAGTAATAGAAACACCCTGGTATTGACATAAAAACAGACTTGTGGATCAATGGAATTGAATTGAAGATCCCGACATAAACCCACAAACCTATGAACACCTGATTTTTGACAAAGGGAGGTGCAAAATACTCAGTGGAAAAAAGATTGTATCTTTAACAAATAGTGTTGGCATAGCTGGAGGGTAGTGTGTAGAAAAATGCAAATAGATCCAAGCCTACACCCTGCACAAAACTCAAATCCAAGTGGATCAAAGACCTCAACATAAACTCAGCCACACTGAATCTGATAGAAAAGAAAGTGGAAAATAACCTCCAATGAATTGGCACAGGTGACCACTTCCTAAATATAACACCAATAGCACAGACACTAAGAACAACAATCAATAAGTGGGACCTCCTGAAACTTAGAAGCTTCTTTAAAACCAAGGACACATTAAATAAGACAAAACAGCAGCCTACAGAATGAGAAAAGATTTTTACCAACCCTACAAGTGATAGAGGACTGATCTCTAAAGTATATAGAGAACCCAAGAAACTAGAGCCCAAACCTTGAATAACCCAATCAAAAAATGGGGTTGAGAACTAAAAAGGGAATTCTCAGCAGAAGAATTATAAATGGCTTAAAGGTACTTGAAAAAAAGTGCTCAACATCTTTAGCCATCAGAGAAATGCAAATCAAAACAACTTTGAGATACCATCTGACACCTGTTAGATTGGCTAAGATAAAAGACACAGAGGACAGCCTATGCTGGAGAGGATGCGGAGCTAGGGGAACACTCCTCCATTTTTGCTGGGAGTGTAAGCTAGTTCAGCCACTTTGGAATGCAGTATGGTGGTTTCTCAGAAAATTGAGAATCAATCTCCTCAAGGACCCAGCAATACCACTTCTGGGTGTATACCCTACAGATGCACAGTCACACTCCAAACACATTAGCTCAACTATGTTCATAGCAGCGTTATTTGTAATAGAAGAACCAGGAAGCAATCTAGATGCCCCTCAACTAAATGGATTAAAAAACTGTGGTACATCTACACAATGGAGTACTACTCAGCAGTAAGAAAAAACGATAACCTAAAATTTGCAGGCAAATGGATGGATTTGGAGAATATTCTCCTGAGCGAGGTATCACAAACCCCTAAAGATAAGCAGGGGATATACTCACTCATTAGTGGACTTTAAACAAAAAGCAAAGCATTCCCAAAGCTGCAAACCACACTCACTGAACAGCTTGGGATCTGCAGCACCTTGGACTGGTACCTTGGTGTGTGTGTATTTGTCTAAATCTGTCTTTACTGTTTATCTCTTTTTCTGACCACATTGTTTATCTGTAATGCATGGCTAGGATTAAAGGCTTGGCTATGGCAAATTGCTCCACCCAAATCCTTGGTCTGTGAGAGCTTAGCTTCATGGCAGAGGTATTGGCAGGAACCACATTTTCCACCCCAACTCTGGGGAATTTTAGGGTACACACTGCCATAGCATTGCTGCCTGCTGCTCATAAACCCCATATAAGTGTTTGGCAGCAGGGCATGTTTAAAGAACCTCAAGATTTTTGCCACTAACGCTGAATGTGGAAGCCTCTCTTAAAGGAATAGTGCCTCTTCGTGCCTCTAGCAAACAGAACCCACCTGAGAAAACTCTGCTACCTATTAGCAAGAAGCCATGCTTGACTCTGTTTCCATTTTGTCGGCATAAACAAAAACCATAAAGCTGTCTTATGCAGCTCCTGCTCATACTGAGGCTTCTGAGAGACTTCAGGAACCCTCCCTGTTGTAGCTCAAGTCAGTGTACCACTCTGTACCATGGCCCACTTGAGACCCAACTAGAAAGCTGGTTTTGGCTCCCTTTCTGTGCTATAGAACTTTTTAAAAGATTTCTCAGGCCTCATGTGGATTATATGTACCACTTTAGAATGCCATCTTGTTTTCTAAGTGGCAGCTTGCAGCATCTCCTTGATTCTGCCCCACCTTCTCCTTTATCTCTGCTTGAATTTCCTGCCTGTCTCTAAGCCGCCTTGCCATAGACCAAAACAGCCTCTTTATTAATAAATGGCAATGAAGTATATTTACAGTGTACAGAAAGAAATACCACATCATTTTACTATTTTCTTTTCAGAAGTAAGACATGTGTTGAGACCTGTTTTAAGATTATTATCCAAAAATAGAGAAAATGAAATTTCTTTATAAAGTGTCACTACTACATATGCCTATTCAGCTAACATATATATAGATATATGACATAACATATATATATGTTATATCAACCATTGATGTAAGATAGGTAATGGCTGTGATAATTTAGCATTTGAGTTTCTCCTATACGTGATGTCTGTGTATTCAGTCCCAAATTTTTCAAAAGCTAATATACTAGCAGCAATACAATAAAAACATAACAAAAAAGTCAAGTTGCTGCTATATGGATGGGGCCAGGGATGGGGCCAGACGTAAAGAATGAAAATGCTGAGTAAACCACATTCCCTTGTGTTCTTTTTCTCATTCTGAGTCAGGCTATCACTGTCTATTTCCCCTAATTACTTGAGTTATTTGAACTTAAATGGTCTATTTTTGTATCTGTTAGCCATGCTTTCAGTTGTAGATAATAGAAATTCAGCCTATATGTTGTATAATCACAAGAACAATCTTTCTTATTAAGAACCTGGAAGTACTGGTCCTTGGTTGTCCTAGTTAGGTTTTGTTGATGTAACTGAAACACCATAACCAAAAGAAACTTGGGGAGGAAAGGGTTTATTTTCCTTATATTTCCAGGTAACAATCATTGAGGGCAGAACCTGGACCCAGGAGCTGAGGCAGACACCATTAAATAGTGCTTTTGACTTGTTCTCCATGACTTGTTCAGTCTGCTTTCCTATGCACAGTCACCAGCCAAGGGACATCTCCACTCCACCATCAATTACTAAATAAGAATATTCACCACATGCTTGCCTACAGTTGGATCTTATGAAAGCATTTTCTCAACTGAGGCTTCCTTTTATCCTCTGACTTTAAAGCGGGCTAGCTGCAAATACACAAAGTTAAGAAGTGTCCAAGATCTTTGCCCTTCCATTCTACCCAATGAAGCATACTAACATGTTATGCTTAGGGTGCTGTGTCCCTTTTTACAACATCTTGTGATGAAAGCCCCAACATTTTGGAAAAAAAAAGATCAAAAGAAGACATCATAATTCTTATATTTACTCTTGTCTACAAAGAATAATGTTTTTCATAGAAATTATTCTCAGGCAAAGCAAACTTATGTTTCTATTGCTTTTTATCTTATTGAAAATAGATTTCTTTTCTCACATAATATATCCTGATTATGGTTTCTTCTCCTTCTGCTCCTCCCAGTTTCTTCCCACATGCCCCTCCATTTGGACCCACTCCCTGCCTGTCTCTCATTAAAAAAGAACAGGCTTCTAAGGAAGAATAATAAAATAAAACAAATGTAATATAATAATGTAAAACAAAAACTAACTCATCAAAATTGAACAAAATAAACAAACAAAAGAGCCCAAGCAAAAGCACAAGAATCAGAGACTCACTAGTTTACACACTCAGGAATGCCATAAAAAAACACTAAACTGGAAGCATATATATATATATATATATATATATATATATATATATATATATATGCAGAGGACCTGGTGCAGACCCATGTAAGCCCTGTGCATACTGCCTCAGTCTCTGTGAGTTCATATGCACTTTGATCAGGTTGATTCAGAGAGCCTTGCTTTTTTAATGTCTTCCATCCCCTCTGGCTCTTACACTCTTTACCTCCTCTTCCACAGAGTTCCCTGATCCCTGAGGGGAGAGATTTGATAGAGACATTCCATGTAGGAATCAATGTTCCAAAATCTCTACCTCTCTGCAAAATGTCTGTCTGTGGGTCATCTGTTGTGCAAAGAAGCTTCTCTGATGATGGCTGAGCAAGACACTAATCTGAGTATAGCAGAATGCAATGAGTAATATAAGTGGTACAGTTTTATTTAAAAAAAAAAAACTAATAGTATTTGTTTTTACCATAAGTGCCTGGGCTATCTAGTCTCAGATTCTTGGTCACCAAAGCAGGGTCAGATATGGGTTCCATCTTGTAGAGTAGGCTGTAAGTCAAATTAGGTATTGGTTGGTCACTCCCACAAAGTTTGTGCCGCCATTGCTCTAGCACATCTTGCAGGACAGCATTGTAGATCAAAGGGTTTGTGGCTGACTTGGTCCTTACATTTTTCCTTTGGTAGCTTTCAGAGTGACTTTCTATACCAAATGCTAGAATGTATGGGTGAAGGCTATTATAGGAACCAGCTCAACATCTCCATGGTCAGTGAGTCATGAAGGGGCTGTCTTCAGCAATGGGGTCTTCCCATTAATTTATGGAGAGTAATCTATAGCCTGGGCTGTTTGGAGATTTCCATGGGACTCTTTTGGCCACCAGCTCAACTAGATTTTCATAGAAATTATTCTCAGGCAAAAAAGTCCTGTCTTTCTTTCTTCTTTCACAGAACAGGCACATGAGATGATCCCTGTGGCTGGCAAAGGAAAAGGCACTTGTGTGCTGGCCAGTTACAATTATCCTTTGCTACTGGGGATTTGGCATAGTTTTCTATACATGTTCTAATTCTTTTAATCTCTTCAACCCATATATACCTCAATATATCATTTACAAACTACAGCAAAATTAGGAGAGAAAATAATGTCTACAATAATTATCAAAGAGAGATCCAGAAAGATAGGTAGAGCATATCACTACTATGCCCCCACCCCAGAAAAGGAATCTTAATGCTTTATAATGGATCTGCCCAGCCCACATACTCTGCCTTCTGTGCTAATGGAATTCAAATGGAGGAAGCAGAAGCAGCTGCCATTTGTGTCTTTTATGAGATCCTCTTTAAGAACATTCAGCATTTTGGACAAGATGTAACACTTCAGGAGTTTTCTAAAGCTTCTAAGCTCAGCCTCCAGAGCATTGGAAACTGAGTGCTGTTTCTTATGCTGCTGCTAAGCAGAACCTACACAGATCAATTTCTGCTTCTTATCTTCTCCTCCATACCTATTTGTAGTATTGATCCTGCTAAGGTTTATATTCATGGAATGTAGACATCACAATAAACACTTCTGCATACTATAAGGAGAAAGTATATTGATAATTTTAAAGAAAAAGCAAGAAATATGTTGTTCCATTTTAACATATTTTAAAACAGAAGTCAAATAGAAAGTTGATCTTTTTAAAGATTTTATTTTTATTTTTTACAATAATTTTATTTGGTATGTTTGTGTGTGCACTCACATACATGATGTTTTTGGGGGAGGGGTATTGCATCTCCACAAGAGATTATCAGATCCCCTGAGGATGAAGTAACAATCACCTGATATAGGTGCTAGAAACTGAACTTGGTCCTTTAGGAAGATTGAAAATACTCAATTGCGCAGGCATCCTTAGATCCTCCTTTTGTTTTGAAATATGTGTACATTTTTGTGCCTGAAAGTAGGTTTGTGGCACATGAGTGAAGAGGCAAAAAAGCCAGAAGAGAGCATTTGATCCCCTGGAGCTGCACTTACAGTAGGCTGTATGTGGAAATGGAATTCTGGTTCTCTAAAAGAGCAATGTGCAGTCCTAACCACATAGCATGTCTACAGCTACCTTCAAGGCTACTCTTGACTGCTTAACAGATGTTCAGAGGGTCTCAGTTCCCAGTGTACCACACTGAACATGGATTGCTCAGTTTACCAACCCCCTTATCTTGTTTCTGACATCCATGCACTCATTGTGCCCACCCAAAGCCTTGAAAGTTTGTTGATCCTACTTTATGTTAATAAATCAACATAAATAAGTAAAGAACCTTTTCCTACTTGGAGAATACCTTTGACTGGATCCAGAACAATTTCTAAAATGAGTTGTACACTCTTTACAAAACAGTCAAATAATTGTGATGCTACCCCAAAAGTTCCTGGTTGATCTTATTTCATTGACAGACTCTTCTAAAGTGGGAAAATGAAAGTATTTATAATGTATTTGTTTGCCTTTCAAGCTAAGTGATATTTATGGCCATATTGAGTGATCCATTATTAAGTAATTACATATTTTGAAATATATTTAAAAACATCAAAACACCTAATGAAAATAATAACTTACATGACATACAAACTTTCTAGATGTCTTAAAAATATCAGACACATTTGTAAAACTTTTACAAGTAATGTAGAAAATACTATTTTCTATGCACTACTAAAAAAATCCATATATTCTCACAGAATGACATGAGAAATCCACACTCATTATCTAGGATATTAAATTTCCAATACTAAATTCTTTGCTTAAGGAAATTGACCTTTGCAAATGTCAAAAATTTAATACCTTAGAAAATGTTGTGCCACAAATTAAATAAATGGAAAAATTTGGGAATTTGAAAGAAATGCTAAGTATTTAGCACACACACACACACACACACACACACAGGGACGCTGCATCATAGTTCGGTTTAGACTAAAGTGCTTATCAGCTTCAGCCAGTGGTGAGCTTCCAGAGTTGCTTTTTCTCGGCTCTCCTGTTAGCTTCCCCACCCCCAAACTTGGCTTACTACTACAAGCTATATTTTCCCCCTCAATGCCCATCTGGTTTTCTGTAGCCCTAGCTTATGATACTTCTATTTTGTCTTCTTTTATTTACTTAAAAAAAATAAGCAAAGATTAAATACAGTTGATCTTTTGGAGGCATGTCTAACTTCAACATTCCTTTATCAAATCTTAGAATCGTTTCTGTCATTCCTTTATTTATAACAACAAGTGCTCTTTAAACTTGACACAGTAGGGGCTGGAGAGATTGTTCAGGAGTTAGGAGCACTGGCTGATGTTCCAGAGGAACACTCATACTACAGTTTATAACCACCTATAACTTTGGTTCCAGGGGATTGAAGGCCTCCCACAGAAGTAGTATACAGACATACAACGAAACAAAATACCCATACACGTAAAAATGATTTTTTTAAAAATCAAAATGTTAGGGCTAGGTGAAAGGGCACAATAGTATAGAAAATATTTTTTGCCGAGGCAAAATCTATTGGTATAAGAACATCTATTCTATTTGGAACTTCTGCCTTAAGGAGAAGTATGTGATATTTAATTATTTTTAATAAGGTAAAGCGTGAAAGTGAAACATTTACAGGAAACATTAAAAATCCACGGGAGGGGCGCAAAGCAGCAGGTGAGCATGCGCAATGGCAGAGCATGCGCAGTGGCAGAGCAGTGGCGCAGGCGCAGACTTTCCCCAACGGTCGCAGAGCGGATTGTTCAGGAATATTCCGGAAATAGAGCAGCTTGTCTTGCTCTCAGGCAACCGAGCAGCTTGCAGCCATGGCCACAGCCATCGGTGCCAAGGTGGACCCAGACACTCTGCAAGTGCTTCAGGACATGGCCAATCGCCTGCGAATCCACTCAATCAGGGCCACATGTGCCAGCAGCTCCGGGCATCCCACGTCGTGCTGCAGTGCAGCAGAGATCATGGCTGTGCTCTTCTTCCACACCATGAGGTACAAACAGACAGACCCAGAACACCCCGACAATGACCGCTTCGTCCTCTCCAAGGGCCACGCTGCACCTATCCTCTATGCGGTCTGGGTGGAGGTGGGCTGTATCTGTGAATCGGACTTGCTGAACTTGCGAAAAATCCACTGTGACCTGGAGGGTCATCCCACCCCTCGACTGTCGTTTATTGATGTGGCAACAGGGTCCCTTGGGCAAGGACTGGGTGCTGCCTGTGGAATGGCTTATACGGGCAAGTACTTTGACAAGGCCAGCTACCGTGTGTTCTGTCTCATGGGGGATGGCGAGACCTCAGAAGGCTCCGTCTGGGAGGCCTTGGCCTTCGCGTCCCACTACAACTTGGACAATCTGGTGGCGATCTTTGATGTGAACCGCTTGGGGCAGAGTGGCACTGCACCCCTGGAGCACTGCACAGACATCTATGAGAAGCGCTGCCAAGCGTTTGGGTGGAACACTTACTCGGTGGACGGTCACGATGTGGAAGCTCTCTGTCAGGCCTTTTGGAAAGCTACTCAAGTCAAGAACAAACCGACTGCCCTGATTGCCAAGACCTTCAAAGGTCGGGGTATTCCAAATATTGAGGATGCAGAAAACTGGCATGGGAAGCCCATGCCGAAAGAGAGCCTGGATGGAATTGTCAAAGTAATTGAGAGTCAGATAAAAACAAACAGAATTCTCACACCAAAGCCCCCTATTGAAGACTCGCCCCAGATCAGCATCTCCAATATAAAAATGACCTCCCTGCCTGCTTACAGACTGGGTGACAAGGTAGCGACCCGAGAAGCATGTGGCTTGTCTCTGGCTAAATTGGGCCACACTCACAAAAGAGTGATTGTTCTGGATGGAGACACGAAAAACTCTACTTTTTCAGAAATATTCAAGAAAGAGCACCCTGAGCGTTTCATAGAGTGCTTTATTGCTGAACAAAACATGGTAAGTGTGGCATTGGGATGTGCCACGCGAGGACGAACCATCGCTTTTGTTAGTACCTTTGCTGCTTTCCTGACCCGAGCTTTCGATCAGATCCGAATGGGAGCCATCTCCCAAACCAACATCAACTTTATTGGTTCCCACTGCGGGGTATCTGTTGGAGAAGATGGGCCTTCCCAGATGGCCCTGGAGGATCTAGCCATGTTCAGAAGCGTTCCCACCTGCACGGTTTTCTATCCAAGTGACGCGATCTCCACAGAGCACGCCGTTTGTCTGGCTGCCAACACCAAGGGAATGTGCTTCATTCGGACCAGCCGGCCCCAAACGGCGGTTATTTATACTTCACAAGAGAACTTTGTGATTGGACAGGCCAAGGTGATCCGCCGCAGCGAGGACGACAAGGTGACAGTTATTGGAGCAGGAGTTACCCTACATGAAGCCTTAGTGGCTGCTGAGAAGCTTTCTGAACAAGGTATTTTTGTTCGTGTCATTGACCCATTCACTATCAAACCTCTGGATGCTGCCACCATTATCTGCAGCGCCAAAGCCACAGGCGGCCGGATTATCACAGTGGAAGATCACTACCGAGAAGGTGGCATTGGGGAAGCTGTGTGTGCAGCCATCTCCAGAGAGCCTGGCATTGTTGTTCATCAGCTTGCAGTAACAGACGTGCCACGAAGCGGGAAACCTAGTGAACTGCTGGATATGTTTGGAATCAGTGCCAGACACATTATAGCAGCTGTGAAAGATGTCTTAGTGAAATGAGCTAGCCAGTTTCTGAATACATCAAGGCTGTTGGCTTTGCTTCAACACTGCTACCTTTCTGTGATACTGATTTTGTTGTTATAAAAAAACCTCATATATAGTCTGCTGTTTTAAAAGCATAGTGATGTAATAGTGATTACATAGTGATGTAATACCTTCATTTCTAATAATAAGACAAAAAAAGCTCTTGAGTTAATTTTATGTTAAACTGACAGATATAACTCTTGGTTTTCAGGGTGAATTATACATTTTTAAGTTGCAAATAGATAAAACCACCTAATTACAAAATTTTCTGATAAGACTATAATTAATCAACTGGGAAGAGGATAATGCAGCTATAACTGCGTGTCAGATGTCTATAGTTTTCATGTACATTAAGAAACATGAATTGTAGTCTTCATTAGCCCAGATTCCAAAGCACATTTGAGCATTTGTATAACGGCATTGCCATGAGACGGTTTCTCTTTTTCCAGGTGATATTTGACTATAGAATTTCCTCTGCAGGTTCTCTACTTCATGTCCCCTTGGCAGGGACAGTGCTCTCAAGTACCACTTTCCTATAACGAAATGGCAAGTTCCAGTTTGTGTATTACATATTAATGCATTGTTTTGTAAAAATAGTTTTGGGGTTTTGGTGGGTTTTTTGGTAACCAAACTATATTGTTAACTTGATTATTATTCATCTACTGAGAATAATAGCTGTGATAAAGTATTTTAAAATGAGCTGTTCAATGTCTGTTGTGTGTCTGTAACTGCCTTCTCTCTGTGGGTGTGAAGAAACTTGTCTCTAACTCATAGGGAAGAAAGACAAAGAAGTTGAGGCTGGAGATAAGTCAGTAAGAAATGATGTATTGAAAAGAATCCTTAGGTTTATCTTCATAATATCTTTTAGATACAAAAAAAAAAGAAATCCCAGCCCAGAAAACTAAAAAAAAAAAAAAAAAAAAAAGAGTAAATAAAAACCAACAACCCTGAGTTGAGACCTGAGCTGTGGTAGCATTTGAAAGGTGCCCATGTGGCAGATATGTCAGTATTCTTGA
Source organism: Sigmodon hispidus (assembly GCA_004025045.1). Taxonomy (NCBI): domain Eukaryota; kingdom Metazoa; phylum Chordata; class Mammalia; order Rodentia; family Cricetidae; genus Sigmodon; species Sigmodon hispidus. The sequence goes on along the minus strand of PVIH01026422.1, from coordinate 6,844 downwards.
CTTCGGCAACCCTCCCCATGTCTTTGGAGACCTAACTAACTGGCACTTGCTAGAGGTGCTGATGGGATAAAGAAAGCACTATGCTGGGAATTAGAAAAACATTTCTGGTGGATTTGTTATTTCCCCATCCTTTATCTTTCAATAATCACTCCTTTTTAAGATAATTCTGAAAAAATAATTAACATAAGTACACTGTAAATTTTAGAGAGTGTAATGATGGAGAAGATTTGCTTCATATTTCACCTCCCCCCACAAATTTATTTGCTTCCATGTGATCTGTAACTATCTATGGGCCTTCTAATAGAACAATCAGAATCCAGTAACATCAAATATCACAATTACCCATGAGTGGGTCCTATACACGTAAGTCTCTCCATTACCTGTCCTACCTCATGGAGATACAAGATTGATTTAGAAACTGTGAACTAGATAAGATACCAAAACAAGATTACTGATTTGGCATACTGTTTTCTTTCAGCTTTCATTATTTATTTAAAAATTTGGAAGAACTGTTTCCAAACAAACATGCAAAACATATATTTAGTAGTGACTGTAGATCTAAATGGTCATTTTAAATGTCTAATAGAATCTTGGAGATTTGGGTAGTGTATGATTCAGACAATCACCAGGTATCATGGGAGTTTGGCAAGCATTTTCATCCAAACTGCAAAAGTTCTGTTACAACAAAACATTGGCAAGAGGGGAGGGGCTGATTTTATAACAGCTTGGGGTGGAGTGTCCTTAAGTGAGATAGAAGCCTGTCCAGTTTTGCTACATAATGACTGCCATGTAGCAATGAATCTATCCTCAAGATTTCTGAGTCTTAGGAGTGTATTAGAGACTTAGCCTGGTTAATACTAACCACTCACTGCTAAAATTGAAGATAATAGTTTACTATTTATTGATTTCTCTTTCAAAAAATGGTCAAAATAAATTCTCTGGGTTTTTAGGAAATTTACTTTAAAATTTCTAATGAATTAATTATTCTTGAGACAGATAGCTCAGAATGGCCTTCAACTTGTGTTGATTCCCTGGCCAATACCTCCCTAGTAATGCCATTACAGGAGTATGTCACTGTGCCCTGGACAGTTTTGTTAAACAAAGTAATGTGACAGTCATTCATATTTGATATTCTGTTCATGGTTTTACCTAGAAGAATGTCTTTTAGATTGGGAGGAGATCTTAGTGACAGAGTTGTTACATCAAAGTTGTCTTACTTGTGGTTGGAGTACAAAGTCCAGACACTTATTCACAAGGTAAATGGCTTCCAGTCAACATGTGATTTCTTGAGTTGTATGGCTTATAAAAGACGAAGAGTGAAATTTTTATTTTATTTAAGTGCATTTAAAAGGTTATTTAAATAAAAGTTTAATTGAGAGATCTGTTTGGGGAAAATAGTCTTTTAAAGAAAAGGCAAAAGATTTGGCATTTCTGATGTCAAGATTGTCAAACAGTGCTCAGTATGTTAGCTGAGGTCTGTAACCCCAGGTAGCCTGAAAAACCCAATAGAACCCTGTCTTTAAATAAAAGACTGAAAGGAGCTATAACAGGGCCTATAACAGTGGGACTGCATCTGCCTCCTGTGTGCTCAGGTTTAATCTGTGGTCCTGAGTAAATATACCAAATAATAATGAATTGGCTCAGGGAAATCTAATTCTCCCAAAGTTCACTGAGTTTCCAGGGATTAATTCTCCAGGGTTTACTGACAGAGTATTGTTCTGTTGTGACTCTTGTTGCAATAGGTAAGGAAGATTGTGGGGCATTGATGGACTAGAAAAGGAGTGCATCCTTAGAGAGGAGCCATTCTTCCCCTTGGAAGAGAGGAGAGGCACTGAACTGATTCCTTTGTTTGGTACAGGGGAATGGTCTCTAGGGAAACTGCTTACAAGTTTCAGGATTAACTACAATTAGGATAGAGTTTCCCTGCCAGGTTTGTTGCCTATTGGGCTATAGGCTTACTTTCCTGACTCTGGTGTTATGTGTTGGATTAAAAGAAGTTAGGAAATACCTTGGGAGCTGGCAAAATCTATCACCACTTCCTTTTGTACTTTTGTACAATTGCAAGCTAAGACTGGTTCTTCATTTAAAACATTTTTTGAAAAAAAGTAGAAAAGTATTATGGCATATAAACTTATATGGAACTTAAATTCCAGTGACCACAATAAAAGTTTTCTGCCTTTCTCTGCACCAAGCTGCTTCTCATATCTTTATCCTAAAACAAAGGGTACAAAGGGTGGGGATGAGGGAGAGAGAAGATGATATTTCTCTTTGAGTAGAAGACTGTACGTTCCCAGTGGCTAAAAGTGTTGATACTTCTTGGTACTTGAAATTGCTATTCTTAGCTGTCAACTAGACTACATCTGGAATGAACTACAATCCAGAAATGGAGGGCACATCTGTGAGAGGTTTTCTGCTTCATTTGAAGTAGATGATATTTGGTTCTAATCTTTGAGGTAAGAAGACACCTTGAATCTGGGCCACACATTCTGCTGGAAGCCTACATAAGGACATGGAGAAAGGAAGTCTTTGCCCTTTGTCTGCTTATTCTCACCTTGTAAGCAAGTCTGTTTCTTTACTAGCTTGGAGTCTACTTCAGGATTCTAGAATCCAGCTGAGACATCCAGACTTGTGGACTGAGCAACTTCTGAATTCTTGGACTTTCCATTCATAACCAATGATTGTTGGATTAGTTGGACCTTAGCCTGTAAGTCATTCTAATAAATCCCGTGTGGTGTGTGTGTGTGTGTGTGTGTGTGTGTGTGTGTGTGTGTTCATTATATAAGTTCTGTTACTCTAGAGAACTCTGACTAATACAGTACTGACTAATAGAGAACATGTGATTCCATATGTGCAAATATTTCTGAAATTTAGAGAATCTTATCACCAGAATCAAGACAAATTGTTTGGCACAAGTACAACAAGTTTACATACAGACATTTTAAAGAAGGTAAATATCAGACATGCCATGTGTTTGGGCAAATTCATGCAAAGCCCTGCTTTATATTGTTGCCACTTCAACAAATGGGGATTAGATGTGCATTTACTCCTAGAAAGGTGGGTTAGAATTTGTGACATTCAAAATATTCACCAGCCTGTTTGGCATGGACCACTTAAAACAGGTACTGGTGGTGTTAGTCATTTTTCTACCTCTAAAGAACAGAGGACTATATCATAGCATGTTTGAGTCTTCACCAGCTAGCCACCTGGTTGTGTCAGGATGACTCCATGAAGGGATAAGATCACACAGAACTTCAAAACTAATTTGCTACTCTTCTTTGATAGCTTCGGGTTTTCCAGATTCTTTCTCATGCCTTCCAGGGGAGGACAACCTACATAAAATTTCTAGTCTGGCCCATATCATGAATGTTAGTTCCGTGAGTGAGAGCAAGTACACACTAACAAGGCCACACACTAGAGTTTATTTAAGAGAAGAGTCCCAGGCAGGTAAAGAAACAGAGAAGTCAGGGGACAGAGAAGAAAAGGGCCGGAGCACATGCTTGTAGTTGCTTTTAAGGGAAGGGGCATGCACGGGTATGCGTCATGGGTCCAGGGAGGTGCTTCCGGGTCCAGGGAGTGCTTCCATACCCAGTGCTGCAGGGTTTATGTAGCCACGCCCAGGGGTGTGCCTCAGTGCAAGGTGCATCCCACCTGAGCCGAGGGGCTCAGCTATGTGGATTGCCAGCAATCCTTACAATGAACATGTTTCCCCAAACAAAAATTACTATTGTATGTGTCTGTATATGTGTGGATGTAACTGTATGTGACAGTGGATGTGAATGTTTGTGAGTGTGCGAGTGTTTGTGTATGTTTATAGATGGGAGTGAGTGTACCTGTGGAGACCAGAGGTTGACATAAGTTTTTATTTTTAGAGCTAGTGTCTGAACCTGGAGCTCATTGATTTGCTAGAGTGGCTAGTGAGAAAATTCTAGAGAGTCTTCTGCATCCTTCTCTCCTCAAGACTGGGGTAACTGCCATGTCTGGCTTCTTATGTGGATGCTGGGAGTCTGAACTTACAACTTCATGCTTAAGCCATAGAACTTTACCAATTAAGCCACTTCTTCGGCTGTCCCCCAAATAAAAATAAGTAGTAGCAGTAGTGATAGCAGTAGCAGTGGTGCTGCTGGAACTGAATCCCAGGGCTTTGAACCTGCAAGCCAAGAGTTTGAATCACTGTCCTACTTCTCAAGCCTTTGCTCCATGAGACAAGTTTTCATTTTGTGGTTTAGAGTGGTTTGAATTCACAGAGTAGTCCATGTCCGTCTCAGATTCTCTCCCTTCCTCTGTCTTCAAGTACTAGGATTGAAAGCATCTCAAAAAATTTAATTTTAGTAAATGTGGATTACACATCACTTCAACTGTAAACTTAGCATGCCATAAGTTTGGATTAAAAAGACAAGCACACATATTCATATTCTTCTGTGTCTGTCTGTGTGTGTACCTTAAACAACCTAAGTATTTTAAAGAAAATTATGAGAATATATAACACTATGTCCTTTCATAATTAAAGATGCTAATGGGAGCAAAGTTTTAAGTTTATAATTTTCCCAGGTACCTACCATGTTTGTCAGATTGTAGATACTGACTTGAAAGGCAAGCAATATATGACTAGCAGTGTTTTTGAAATACATACTTTATTATCCTCACCTTTCCATGAGACTTAGCATCAGAACATGTAACTTGTCTGCTTCAAATCTTATCTCAAGATTCTCTTTGTTCACTTATATTTGACATTTCCCGTTTCCCTATTTAAATAGTGTAATTTGAACTTACATCGTTCATTATAGTTTTTTCAATGTAGTGTAATACTCAGTAAAAGTATATTAACAGTGTAGCCTCTAGCTCTACCAAAGTGCCCAAACTCTGGCAGAATGGAATCCAGTGCAGAAAAGCACATGAGTCAAACAAAGGGATGCTCACACACATCATTGGGTTCATTGGGTTGAGGGGCATTTAATCCTCATGTAACAATGTTGAGAACTAGAACTTTAAAGAATGCTTAGGTATTACACGAATTCTATCCGGTGTTAAAAATAAAAATCTGGAGCCAGATACTGGGGAAAAACTGAAAGATCAGAGAGAGAGAGAGGAACAAGCCACAGCCACTTCTTACCTAGCCACTCCTCCCTAATCCTCAGACTGAAGCCTTTGAGTCCTTAGCTGAAAAAGAAAGGGGAGGGGCACAGGCGAAGGGCTGAATCCCTGTCTTCTCCCTCATTATCTTTCATTCTCAGCCCAGCTATCTCACTCCCTGGTTACTGGATATAAACAAACTCCACGTCAATATGTTGTGAATGTTACTCTCTATATAAAACAAACATAGCCAGTAGGGGCCGGGAAGGTTACTCTGTGCTTGAGCACTTGCTGCTCAGCAGAGGACCAGGGTTCAGTTCCAAGCACCTACAGGATGGTTTGCAACCAGCAATAACTCCAGTTCCAGTGGATCTGATGCCTTCTTCTTACTTTCACAGGCACCAGGCACATACACATGGTACACATACACACATACTTACATACATTCATGCAGGCAAAAACATTCAAACACATAAAATCTCTTTTTTAAAAAAAAAAATGTAAAAGATAGCCACTAAAATGTCTGTTGTAAGCCCTAAATTTACTTTTGGTTCAATATCTTATTTTTCATAATTTCCACAAATGGGATAAAAACCTTCCTCTCAGGTCAGAAATCTTAAGAGCATGTGCAGGTCAAAATGTACTCTCATTACAGTCCAGGGCATAGTGCCCTGGATTTTTGAGATTTCTCTTTCTTTCAGTTAGAATTAATCTATCTGTCTTATATTTTATATGCCCTAACTTCATCAAGGGCATTAAAATGTGATATAACATTTCATTTTAAAAGTAAATTAATATGACAGAATGACATGCTGAAAATAATAAAACAATAGATAGAATCTGGAATCATGGAAGGAAAATATTTTAAAGACCACTGATTTAACTAATTGGCACCCATTGTATCAGGAACTACTGGCTTGAGAAAAGATTTCAGCCCTTCAGGATAATCAGTTTTAGCTCAACTTTCTCCTTTTCTCCCCTAACACTGAATCTGAACTTGAAATCACATCTTCTCTTTTGCATCTTTCTCATTGTCTTAAACCTGATCTATAAACATTATGTTCCAGACACCTGAAGACAGTTTTAACTTGTACTTCAATATGTTGTGGGATATTTATATATTGCATGAAGATATATTACTGTGGTTGGTGTAATACAAAGCTGAACAGACAATAGCTAGGCAGGAGATATAGGTGGGAATTACCAGAATGAGAAAGGAAGAGAAAGAGGAATCTAGGCAGCCAGGAGAAGCCAGGAGACATGGAGAGGGAGAGGAGGTACAAGATGGAAGAGAGGTGATACCATGTGATAGAACATAGATTATAAATGAGTTAATTTAAGCTCTAAGAACTAGTTAGAAACAAGCCTAAGCTATGGGCCAATCTTTCATAATAAGAAGTCTCTGTGTAATTATTTGAGAGATAGCTGATGGGACAGAAAAAGTCTCATTATACCATCAGTTTGGGAGGACATCATATTGATTTGCAAAAAATAGCTTCATTAACAAAAAGTGGCAAGTTCATTATGTTAGAAAGTATACATTTTTACTGAGGCATGTAAAACAAAAGCAGAGTAGATGTCATAATATCAACATGAATAATGATGAAAAGACTCAAAAATATAAGTGTTATTATCAACAAAAGAATGAGATTGACTACCAAAGGGGTCTGTAGAGAGTCACATGAGGTTGAGTAGTTAGGGTTCAGATAAAACAGTTGGATCTTAAAAGCCAAATAGGATAAATATTGACAGGCTTCTCTCCTCTTCTTTATCT